>PVKS010002804.1:96174-112686 GCA_004027875.1 Aplodontia rufa
TTTTTTTTTTTTTTTAAGAGAGAGAGACAGTGAGAGAGACAGAGAAAGAGAGAAACAACTTTATTGAGTTTTTCACATGGCCTTCGTTGCTCCAACACTTAGTTGTGTACGTGGTGCTGGGGTTTGAACCCGGGTCCTTGTGCTTGCCAGGCAAGCACTGAAACCACTGAGCCACCGCTCCAGCCCCATCCAACCCCCTTTTCAATTACTCTGTGTGTGTGTGTGTGTGTGTGTGTGTGTGGAGGGAGGGAAAGAAGGAGAGAAGAGGGGCAAGAACACTTAATATAGAATCTATCTCTTGGAAAAATTTAAGTATGCAACACGGTATTGTTAGCTATAGCCACTATGTTGTATGGTAGGTAGATTACCCAACCTTACTCATCCTTCACAACAGAAAATTTGTGCCCCCTGATCAGTACATCCCCATTTCCTCATCCACCCAGCTTCTAACAATAACCATTCTAGTCTCTCCTGTGAATTTCACCGTGTCATATATTCACACATATGTGAGATAGTGCTGTATTTGTATTTCTTATCTGACTTACTTCATTAGGAAATGTTCTCCAAATTCATCCATGTTGATGCAAATGAAAAGATTTCCTTCTTTTCTAAGGTTTAATATGATTCCATTATATGTACATACCATTTTCTTTTTCCATTTATCCATCAATTGACGCCATTATATTGTTTCCTTATCTCACCTTTTGGGAATGATGTTGCAATGCACGTAGGAATACAGTAACAGCATAGGTATTCCTTTGAAATTCTGATTTCAGTTATTTTTGATAAATATACAAAAGTGGGATGGCTATTTATAATATTTGAGAAACTTCTGTACTGTTTTTTACAATGACTACACCAATTCGTATTCCACCTGCAGCCTACCAGAGCTCTCTTTCCTCACACTCTTGCCAGAACTGGCCTTGATTATTCTCGTCCTAACAGGTGTGAAGTGATATCTCATTATGGGTTAGATTACATTTCCCTGATTTGTAGTGATGTTGAATACAGTTCCTTTGTCCATTTCTAATTGTTTGTTTGTTTCTTGATATTAAATTCTCTGAATTTCCTATATATTTTGAAAATTAACCTATATGGTTTATAAATATTTTATTCAATTCTATAGGTTTCATTTTCATTTTGTTGATTGTTTATTTTGCTGTGCAGAAGCTTTTTAGTTTGATACAATCTCACTTATTTATATGTGTTTGCTTCCTGTACCTTTGGTGTCAGATTAAAAAAAAAATCCATTGCCTAGATCAATGCTGAGGAGAGTTCCCCTATGCTTTTATCTAGGAATTCTATGATTTTGGGTTTTATATTGAAATACTTAATCCATTCTGAGTTGATCTTTTTGTCTGTTAAAATATGTCAGTCCTACTTCATTCTTTTGCAAGTAGATATCCAGTTTCTCAGCACTATTTATTGAGAAGATTTTCCTTTTCCTACTTTGTATTCTTGGAATCCTTGTTGCAGAGCAGTTGCCCATATATGTGTGTAGATTTATTTCTAGATTCTATTCTGTTCGTGTCTACATGTCTGTTTTTATTCCAATACCATACTGTTTGGGCTACTATAGCTTTGCAATACAATTTGTAATCAGGATGTTCTTTTTTTAATCTTCTTGATCAAACTTGCTTTGGCTATTCAAAGTCTTTTGATGCCATATGAATTTTAGGATTGCTTCTTTTTCTGTGGAAAAATGGCATTGGAATTTTGACAACGACCACATTAATCTGTAGATCAATGTGGTTAGCATGGACATTTTAATGATCCTAATTTTTCAAATCCATGAACATGGACTATCTTTCCTTTTACTTGTGTCATCTTCAATTTTTCATCAATATTTTATAGTTTTTAATTGATTTTAAGTTGTCTCCATCTTGTCTCCCTTTAATCAGGTGATATTCATGAACATTTGCATTTCATTCCATGTACCAATTATTACTAATATTTTTCACTTTTCAATAATGCAGAATTTATTTTAGTTTATACTTTGAAAGAGTATTTAAACATGTAACTGTCTATGCATTATTTGTTTCATTACCTTTTATTCACTGATTTTCAATGCCTAAATTCTAGATATTAAATTTTGACTCTTTCTTGTATTGGCACCACATCAATTTACTTATTTTAGCTGCATAATAACTGATTGGAGATTATTTTTGGCAAAATTGTTAGGGGAAATTTTATATCTCTTATGTCATTTTCATATTTATGAATCATAATTTTAATTTTCCAGACTACATCATTTCCCAAACACTATTTACAAAACCCATCAAATAAAAGCTCCAGATTTCATCTAGTCACTTAATCATAAAAACCATTTCAATCCATATTAGTCATTTGGTTATAAGCAAGTCTGAGTCAGGTCAGGTCTCTCTACTACAAAAGGCAATTGTGAAATACATATTTGGCAAATACAGTCAACATTTTCTGCAAAAAGTCATCTTATTTTTTGCTTAAAAATGAAAAGTTACATGATTGCTGGACATCACTTTGTGAGATTTAAAACCATACCATAAGCCCCAAATAATGAACACATACCACATTTGCCATTCAGTTTTTTCTTGAAACTATGCTTTCTGCTGGAACCAAAAGACTTATTACTGCCTTTTCTCTAAGTTATGCAGAGCAGCAAAAACATATCTAAAGTAAATGTGCTTGTATGTGCCCCTTTCTTAGACATTTATTACAAGGTTCAGTTTATAGTCTGAAAAATTTCAACAAGTTTTATGAGATATATAAGAAAATATATGAAAATATCTATGTTGTAGAACCCATAGAGATGAGAGTTAAAAAAAAAAGACAAAGAAGAAGCAATGCATAGTTCAGCCCAAAATTTGGATAGTATGATTAAAAGCCTAGAAAACCTAAACTTCCACAGTTTGCTGGTTAAGCTGAGGAATATGTGAATGATTAGAAAGAAATAAAAAAGCAAAACTCTGAAGAGTAATTCACTGCACTCTATTTAGTCTCTGCTTCTTTATACTTAAAATTGGAAAGTGTCATAATCCATTACAAGCACCTACATAATGTCACTTAGTGACATTATTGCATAATTTTTTCTTTTTCTTTTCTTTTTTCTTTCTTTTTTTTTTTTTTTTGCAAATATCCCCTTGACTGATTGTAAATATCTCCCTGCTGCAAGAGACTTTTGAAGTATATGTGGCAGCTCAAAATGGGATCATTGCCTGTTGTAGTAAAATCACTGGATTAAAAACTAAGCAAAGTGGCTGACACTTCAGTGTCTTCCCCTAACTCCCTGAGTGACTTTAGCCAAATTTATAAATTCTTCACTTCAGTGTCTTGATGTTTAAAATCTAGGGTCTGAACTTGCTACCATGCCTTCTAGGGTTGGTAAGCATGTTAGGTACTTAGAATGTCAAGCACTGAACAATGAAAACACTAGGCAATAACGTTTCCAACACTGAAATGTATGATACCATTGTTTCGAGCACTTTCCACATGTCCACTCACCCTCTGCAATTCAGTTTGTTCTAAAATGATCATACATTATTTTCAGTGATTGTGAACCTTGTCAACCCTCTGGAATCCCAATGCATTCGGAATTCATGGAGGCACAATAAATGTTCCCTGCTGCAGCCATACCCAAGGCATACTTTAGGGTAAAGTAAAGAAAACTGAACATATTCCAGGGGAAAGCTAATATCTCCGAGACTCAAAAGTATGCTGGGTGAAATCCCATTTATAATACATCACTGTGCCACCCATCCATATTACCCTATCATTCTGGGGTTAAAACTAAACAATTAAAAATCTCAGAAATTTCCTCCTTTTCCTTGAATCCACTATTTTAAAACTGTGTGTTAAATCATTTCACTTCTGAGATTTTATTTGAAAAAGAAAATGCAGATCAATGCAGAAATCTTTTAGAAATTAACATGAGCTAAAAGGAAGTGAGGCCATCAGACTTCTTCCTAATGATTCTCAGATTTGGGCTTGTTTTTATATAAATTCAGTGTGCTTCTAATAGAGAGGTACTCTGCTCCCCATTCTAGGAAAACAGGGGGATCTGCCTGTGAGAGGGAGATAAGGAGGGGTGCTGTGAGTAGTCAATATGAATGAGATTTTTAATTCAATTTAATTTGGGTGGTTTAATTATTTCTGAGGACTGGTGATTCTGACAGTCTGCTGAAAAATGTCAATTTTAAGTAACAAATCCGGAGATAATACAAAATTTGAAACTTTTCACTAGAAAATGATGGGACAGTAAAGGCAGAGCAAGTTTCCTTCAAGAATTAAGAAGTAGATGCAGAGGCTGGTGCAGTGACTCAGTGGTTGGATGGCTTGCCTGGCATGCATGAGGACCAGGGTTCAAACACCAGCACCACATACACAACTAAGTGTAGGAGAAACAAAGGCCAGATGAAAAAATAAATAAAATTGACTCTTTCTCTCCCTCTTTCTCTTTAAAAAAAAAAGAAAAGAAAGAAATAGATGCAGAACTCCAGGCTTTTATTTCCAATAAGGGCATTTTAGAAAAGAGGTATAAATAGAAGCACTCTTTCCCTGAACTTCGCCATTGTTTTAACTGCTAATTAAAATATTTCACTATCAAAATCTCAGCTCTTCGAAGCAAAGATGGAAAAAATTGAAAAGGCTTAAAGAAAATCTTAGAAATGAACTGCTTCTCAAGTAATGGGGCTTTATTTTTTATTTATTTTTTAAGAGAAAGAGAGGGAGAGGGAGACAGAAAGAAAGAAAGAATCAACTTTATTTAGATTTTCATCTAGGTTTTATTTTCCTAATACAAAGCTGTGTTTGTGGTGCTGAGGTTTGAACCCAGGTCCTCATGCATGCCAGGCAAGGGAGCCACTGCTCCAGCCCAGCAATAGGGCTTTGTAAATGCCAAGGAAGCACTTACAATTTCACTCAAAGAGTGGATACAACTTCCAAATCTCTTAAGGTTTTGCCAGTGTCTTTCTTTGTTTTGCTGAAAGAGAAAAGATTTCCTTGCCAGAGACCTAGACCCAGCCGGGACTCAACAGTCTGCTGATCTCTGTTCAGCTCCAGGCAAAATGACTAACTAAATTAGAAGCACTGGAGAATTTCATCAGTAAACAAATGGCTAAGGAATTAATGATCTGTTTCTTCTTTCTTTCATTCTTTTTTCCTGATTTGAAGTAGGAATGCAGCCCAACCTCATTACAAATCAAATTGTTATCAACCTAGGGAAGACTCAAGGAGTCTCCACCAGGTTTTAAAGAGAATGCGATGTTGAATGTCCACATCTTCTTTTACTCAACAGCATTTACTGGTTTTGTTTTGCTTATGAAATTGTATCGGTCTGTTTGTGAAATTTTTGGAAAGTGCAATTGTGGGAAAAGAGGAAAAAAAAAAAAGATCTCGAGCCCCAGTACATGGTGATAAGCTCAGTTAACCCAGTGTTCATTGCCTCCATGTTTCTATACTCAAAAATAGATATTTAACTAAAAGTATCCTTTTGATTTCAAAGAAAGTTTTCATACTGTTAGTTGTTTATTTGTGCAATGTTGTAACAAGACTCTTTTCTTTATCAACTTTAGTTTCTGCCATTTTAGATGAATCTAATCTGTTACTAAACTACAAGATTTATTCTGACATTTTTATTCCTTTCACCACCAACAAACTCACTTGACACACTTTGTTAGCAGAACTATTATGATGATTATTTAATCTGACCAGTATGGGTGATGAACACAGATTAGAGACCTGTATCACTCTTAAGCCTGATTGATTGCCTGCTAATAAAATATCAACTGTTTATGAAAAAAGATCCAGCAAGTCAATGTCATGGAAGTGCTGGGGAGAAGTTGTCTTAAGCAACACCATTTTGAAACATATCCTCCACCTCAGAACAACTGTCACCCCACAGTCACTCTGACTCAGAACAAGGGTCAGCTTGACCTAAATCCCAGGTAATATCTTGTAAAAAGAATTGCTACCTGGGACTGAAATCTTGAGAAACATTCTGGTCGACATGAAATAAAAACAACCAGAAAGATTGGCAGTGACAACCACAAGAACCCTTTCCTGATAATCCCCTAGCAATGACTAAACTTCAAAAATCCCCCTGCCTCTTCACTGTACTGTAACTTCCCTACGATATAAGCAGAAAATGGGCTCGAGCCTCACAGGGGCCTCCCTTCATAAGTTTATCCCAAATAGAACTCTTACCGTTGAGTCTCTTCTCCTATCTATTTCCTTCATCCAGTTTGGTTCTTTCTTTATAGGGAGTGCATCAAAATGAGTTTTAACTGAATATTTTATCTTTTTAAAAATTTTCTTTCGGGGGCTTTGGAGCGGTGGCTTGGTGGCATGCGCAAGTACACGGGTTGAAACCCCAGCACCCACGTACACAACTAAGTGTCAAAGCAACGAAAGCCATGTGAAAAACTCAATAAAAATTGATTCTATTTCTCTCTCTCTCTCTCTCTCTCTCTCACTGTCCTTCTCTCTTAAAAATATTAAAAAAATTTTTCTTTCCATCTTTATACCAGGCAGATGCAGCCAGGACAAACTTTTTTATTGCATTAAATAGAAATAGTCACAAAAATTCACTAGTATATTTTACTAAACTTAACTAGAGAAAAGGGGAAAGGGGAGAGAGAGAGATAGATTAAAAAGTAAAGAAGAGAATTATCATGCTATCTGAGAAGATAGTGGCTCACTAATAACATCTTGGTAGAGTTGTCAGTTTTGTAGGATTCAAATGGGGATTTTTCAGGGTAGGGGGAAGAGCATTGTATGCCCACCCACAGACACAAACCTACATGCACACGTGTTCCAGTGTACTTGTATAGCCCTTACACCTGGGTTCACTCAGAGTCTAGCAGTGGTTCCATTAGAAAGTGAAGACCAGGCCCAGAGCTGAACCTGAGCAAGAGAGAAGCACTGGATGTTTCCTAATCACCCTGGAAGGAGAAACCATCAGAGTGACCATTGACCATTCGGCATATCCCAACCAGGAATGAGCTCCAGGGTGCTTCGTTAGCTCAGGCCCCTGGACAAGTTCATAGGGGTGAAGAGGCGGCCCCAACTCCCTAACCTCCAGACAAGGTCAATGTATACTGTGGCTATTGCTCACAGATTCTAGTCCCCACATCAGGGTCAAATTAAAACCTCTGACCATGTGCTCTGAGGATCCACATTATTAACAAGTGCTTCAGGTGATTCTTGGGCAAAGTGAAATTTAGGAACCAATGCGTGAGCCAAAGGAAAATCACCACTAGTAACAGTACTTCACTTGCTTCAAATGACTGCAGCTTTTATCCAATTCTAATCGGCACCGGTCTTAGTCTGTGTGTATATTTTTTACTTTGGATAGTACTAAGAGAATGGCTACCTCATGTATACAGAATCATTTGTATACTTTTTTCCCTTATGGTCTGTAGACCACCTGAAAGAGATGAATAACTAAGAATATACTAAGAAATGACAAATGCTTTTCTCCCTCAAGCATCAGAGAGATAGAAATGTTCAAGTCTAGAAAAATCAACTCTTGGCCAGGAAATGAGAAAAAAGGTACTCTCGTTTCTCATGTTTGCCCAGTGGGAGGGTTCACTAGTGTTACTACTATGCAGAGAAATTTGGCCGTAGCTAGAAACTATCCCCGCTGCCTTGGAGATGCCATGCCTGGTCCATTTCTAGATATTCTTATTAATATCCACAAGGAAAGCAAACAATAGCTAATGTTGGGTGAGACATGTTGTGGTTGTTCCTATGTAGCTCTTTTAAGAATTACAAGAGTTTGAAGACTACAGAGGAATTGCTGATGGGTTGAGTAGCTTGCTAATGTTTTATCTTAGCATGTGCAGAGTCAGGACCCAAGCCATGCAGCCTTCTCCAGAGCCTTTGCTCTTAATCCCTAGTTAGGACTACCTCCTGTGGCTTTGGGAGGACTGAACTTTGTCCGCTAAGATTCACATGTAGAAGACCTAGCCTCCATACCCCTCACAATATGACTGCATTTGGTGACAGGGCTTTTAAAGAGATAAAGTTATATTATGCCATTAGGTGGGCCCTCATCCAATAGGACTTGTATCCTTATTTAAAAAAAAAAAAACGGGGAGAGAGACAGCCAGCCAGACAGATAGACATCAACGATACATATAAACAGAAAAAACGGAGGATACATGATAAAGATGCCCATTTGAAAGCCAAGAAGAGAGGCCTCAGGAGATACCAAATCACATGACAACTTGTTTGTAGACCTCCAGTCTCTAGAACCTGGAAAAAACATATTTCTCTTATTCAAGTCATCCAGTCTATGATATTTTGTAATGGCACCCTAACCAAACTAATAAAGATACTCTCAAAGATACAGTTATATTAGTTGTAGTGTATTAATAATAGTAAACTGTCAGAAACAAACTCAAGAGCCATCAGTATTGGAATAAATAAATAAAATGTGGTATATTTAAATGCTGGAACTCTGCAAGTATATTAAAAAGAATGAGCTTTATCTTTATGCATTAATATGGGTAGATCTCAAAAAAGAGATGGAGGACCCTAGACTCTTTCACGTTAAGTGAAAAAGTTGAAGAATGATAGATTGTATAGTATGAAATTGCTTAAGTGAATTTAAATTGCATACAAAGACAACACATATATGCACATATAATCTTCTGATATAAATTTTCCAGTATAGTATGGAATCGCCTCTAGAGACACAAAAAGTGACATGTAACAGTATGTGTGGAACAAATGGGAGTCTGAGCTTATCTGGAATATTACAAGTAACATAAAAGGGATTTTGAGCATATATAAACTCTTAATCATCATTATTCTAGTAGTTGGTTATGTGAGCATTTATTAATTATTCTTTGAGCTCCTCTGTATTATTTTTTCTTTCTCAGCATCAAGATATTATTAGTAAAAATAATTTTTTTCTCAAGTTCCAAGGTTCTTGAGAAGACCTCAATACAGGTTATTTTAAAATATTTTTCAGCATTCCACAGTGATTTATACAAATTTGTATTGTCCTAGGAAATAAAATTTTAGGAACATTCTGGTCCCATATTTGTTTTTCGATTTTCTCTATTGTTTGTAATCATATATCTAAAATTTATCTTGTTTTAGAAATGCTTTTGATTTACACGAATTTTAAATAATAATCTTGAGACTTATGCCATGCTATCACACTTGCTACATAAGTGGATAATCAGGAAAGGCTGTGTGTTAGTCAGCTTTCTATTTCTACAACAAATACTTGAAATAATAAACTTATAAAGAAAAAAGGTTTATTTTGACTCATGGTTCAAAAGTTCTAGTCTAAGACAGAGTGGTCCATTGCTTTAGACCCGCAGCAGGCAACACAAAATGGCAGGGAGTACATGACACAGCCAAACCACTTGCCTCATGGCCAAGATATGAAAGAGAACAAGAGAGTCTACGGTCTTGCAATTGCTGTCGAAAGCTTGCTCTTAGTAACCTAAGGTTCTTTCACAGGACCGCACCTCCTTAAGGTCCTACCATCTCCCAATAGTGCCACCCTGGGCTCCAAACCTCTAACACCTGGGCCTTTAGAGGACAGTCAAGGTCTGAACTATAGCAAGCTGTGATGAAGTAAAATGTTTTCTTTCTTTTGCAAGCTGCCCCATGATTTAGGAGAAGGGTCACAATTATGTTAAACAGAGGTTGGTCACTCACTCATTTTTCCCACTCTCCCGATCAGCAGGAGAAACGCAGTAGTCTGATGTCACCATCACTGAGCAATACATATTCCTTACATGAAAAAATTAAGTTCCACAGTCAAATAATACTGGAACCTTCATATCTGAAGCTCCTCCTCTATTGGGAAGGATTTGTTTCTTCACTTGTAACTTGGCACAAAGGGCATGGGCTTGGCAGTAAGACAGAACTTGCTTTAAAGTCCCCTGAGTGAGTCCACAAGCTTAATAATTTGGGGCAAATTACTTCATCTCTTTATGTTTCATACTTTTTGCTGTAAAATATATGAATTTTATCATTATAGTATAGAAGCCATATAAAGTTGGAAGGAAGAATTCAAATCTCCAAGCCAACTCCTCAGTTTCAAGGATGGCTCTACAGCACACCAGCTGAGTCACATTGTCATGACATTCATCAACAGTCTTCTTTGCTCAATCTGTAAGAACAGAATGATGGACAGTCCCTGTCTTGTAGGTTGTCAGGGGGTGGTCAGCAGGTTATGTAAGATGCTCAGAATCACACCTGGGATATTCTTAACCTTCTCTGTATGTTTGCTACTGTGGTGTTTGTAGCATGGTTGTTGTTGGATTAAACATAGTGCCTGAGAAATGCATGGCACTTATTATTCAGCCCCAACAATATTTGACAATTTGTATAAGAAAATTAGATGGAGTGGAAAATTGGCTGGAAAATAGATACAGTCATGAATCAAAAAATGCTCCATGAAATCTCTTTCCAGGGACTTGAACAGTGTCCTCATCTTTTAATCAGCCTTCTCCAGATGTGTGGCATTTACTCTTCATGTCCTGAAAGTTGCCTTAAAACAGCAATGACATCAGTCACTGTAAGAAGAGACTCGAAACCTGCAGATGAGAATGTAATAATCCAAGCAATCCATGTTCAGCCTCTGGGGATTAGGGTCGAGGTGCAGCAAGTTGCTGAAAGCTGATGAGTTTCTATGAGAAGCAGTAATTTACAATACCCCTGTGGCCTGGCAAAGTTAATACAGCTTTCAGCAGCCCCTAATTATCTCCTGGAAGTAGTTTGAGCTCTGAGATAACTGGACTTATTGAGAACACACAAAGAGGCACGGGCACTAATTACCCCCAAAGGGCTTTTTGACTTCTGGTTGGTCTGGCTGGAATATGTGCCAGACATCACTCTGGGGTACATCACTGTGACCTGGTAATCCAAAATTCTATCCCCAGATTTAAAGACACAGATCAATGGGGGATTAAGTGAAATCCAGATAGAAACACCATTGGCAATTTCAGCTTCAGATGAAAATGAATTCATTACCCCTCACTCCAGCCAGTTGTACAACATTCTGCTAGAAACTTACAATTGACAGAGCAAAATTTTTGAATCCCAGTTATTATCACATGCAGAGAATGCAAAGTGGTTGAAATCGAGATCCTATAGCTAAACAGTCTGCATTGGAGTGCCTGCTTTTGAGTCACTGACTGCCTGACGACAGACAATGTGTACAACTTAGTTCCTCAGTTTACTTACCATCAATGCAAGGATAATAAGAGTCAACTTTCTGAGGATTGACATGATTCTGTATGAATTAAGATCAGTGAGGCACTTAGAATAGTGCCTGGCATGTAATAAACCCTCTTATGTCTTAGCTTTTGTTATTCTACATGGATCTCTAGAATACAATCATGGCATTTGTCACTGATACATCCACTGCTTAGCCCATTTGTCACACACTCTAGACCTGAGTTGTCCAATACGGTGTCCACGAGCCATATGTGGCTTTTGAACACTTGAAGTGTGGCCTCTCTGGCCTAAGATGAGGCTGTAAGTGTAAACCACAAAGAGGTTTTCATAATTTAGTAAAAGAAAAAGACTGTAAGATATCACATTGATCATTTTTAAGCTGATTACATGTTTCATGATATCATGGATATATTGTATTATCTATATTATTAAAATTAATTTACCATTTATTTTTTAAAGTAGCTGGAAATTTAAGATGACATATATGGCTTACACAATATTTGCATTAGACAACTGTTTCAGGCAAGCAGCCCCAGGGGCATGTTCTAGCTTAGTACAGGACAACTCAGCCATCCCAGGCTCCTTTGACAATCAAATGACCAAGACAGTCCACAGTCCTCAAGTGTCTGTCTCCAGATTTCATCTGGAAGAATTCAGAGAAGGGTGCACATACTCAAAATAGTAAACATTTATATCCCACTTACCAAGCCCTCATATACAAAAGCTCATATTTTGAGTATTCTGTGATTATATTATTATTCCCACTAAAAAAGAGTGAAATATATTTTCTGAAGAAATTAAGGGCTTACCCAAATAAAACAACAGTTGGCATTATTTTAAGATTTCTTTTTCAGTAGGTTGGGAATTATTCTAAGAGCTTTATATGTTGTAATGTACTTACTAAAACTTTATCATTATCTCTATTTTTGGGCATGAGAAATCTGAAGACAGGAACAGTCAAATAACTTTACTAAAGTTTCTTTTATACTCAGTGAGAGACAAAAGTGGGATTCGAGTCCAGGTAGTCTAGGCTTTTTAACCTCTACCTTCGATTCCTCTGACATGTGCATGAGTCATTTGAATTCAGTCTTGACAAAGGCGTTTGTTTCCTGAAAAAGAAAGACATACTAAACAAAGAAGGAAGGAAGGAAAAAATGAAGGAAGGAAGGAAGAAATGAAGGAAGGAAGGAAGGAAGGAAGGGGAGAGGGAAAGAAATAGCAGGTATCCCGAGCAAAGGGATGATATATATTCAATTCACAGCACTTCCGTGATACATTACCACAATTTGTTAATTTAACATTTCACAGTTCTTCAGAACTTCAGCCGTAAAGTCCAAGATCAAGGTGTTGGTAGGATGGTTCTGTCTGAAGACTCTGAGGGAGAATCAATGCCTCTCTCCTGGCTTCAGATGGTGATTGGCAATCCATGGTGTTCTTTGGCTTGCAGATTTATCTCCAATCTCTGCCTCTGACTTCACATGGCCTTCACCTTGGTGCATCTTTGTATTTTCTGTTTCTTTAGGGGATACGCACCATTAGTCTGAAAGTCCAAGCTAATCCAGGATGATTTTAAGCTTAATTACAACTTCAAAGGCATTTATTCCAAATAAGTTCACACTCTGAGTGTTCCTGGTGGAAATATCTCTTGGGGCCACAGTTTGATCCATTTTAGAAGACTTGGGCAACACTTGGAGTGAAGTGCATGACCCAATTGGAAGAGGTGAAATGCTCCAGAGAGCTGGAAGGTTTGTGGCACTACATCTGGGTGGAAAGGAAGTTGGGGAAAAGGAGAATTTTCAGCAAAGAAATGGCATTATTTGATGATTTTAGGGTCAGTACCATGAGTTGAGAGAGGTTTAGTGGAGCTCATTCTTTTCCAGGCTGATTTTGCTCAAGAGAAATAAGCGAAGCCCCATGAACTTTGAACTAAGAATCTGCTTCCACATCTGTGCCCTTTGACATATTCTAACTAAATGTATAAAATAGTTAAATAAACAAATTTAAAACCCCTTTTGGTTTTAAACGAATGTGCAAATACTTAACCAGTGGCTGAAACCTTGTCTACTTTACCCTGAGGACCAAACATTGAATGAAGTAAGAATTAATATGAAATCAGTTAGGCAATCAGCATTAATGAATGTAACTGGGAGGTAAGTTAATGATTCCTGATATAACCATTCCAAGTACAGGTCTGTGCCTTTTGATCAATGCTTATATGAACACATAATCGACAAGAAACTCATAAAATGATTGCACTATTCCCTGCCTTATTACAGGCAAAAATGAATAGCATTTACCAGCTGCATAATGAAACTTGGAATTGCATCCAAATTGTTTTATTCAAGTGTTTAAATTTTCATGTTGTCCAAAACAGCAGCATTATCAAGGGGAAATGAATATGATATAAATATACACACTCGCTTTTAGAAAATGCCCAGAATTTCATCTCCACAATAATCACAAGTTCTCTTGTTAAAAATCAAATTCAAATTAGGAAGAATAGTTTCGATCACTTGGATTTTTGCAGACCAGAGTCAGGGTGGCTTCAATATTGGGCAAATGCAAGAGAGCCTGCTTTTAAAATGTCATTTCTAAGAAACATGTTGCCTTATTAAAGGAATTTTAAAGCTTTCTTGCTCCTCATTTACAACAGATCACACTTCCATTAGAACGTTAATTGCCAATGTTTTATTTCATTATTGGTGCTTCATTTAGCTGACTTAATAAGCAAGCACACTTAGGCAAAAATAAATTCATAATTGTTACATAGTTGGGCTATTTTCAAAAGTTTCTGCATAGTTCCTATGCTGCCTAAGAAGAAACAATTATTCAGCTCCCCACATTCTTATTATGTTAATATATATTTATATATACATGTGTCTATTTAGTTTTTTTCTTTAAACTTCTTTTAATTATAATATTCTTTAACTATAATTCTCAATATTTTCACGTTAGCTTCTCTAATCAAGTTTCATTTGAGATGCAGATTAATAATAAATTTTTCATGAAGCTTCTATAACAGGCTTTCAAAATCCATCAGCTTTGCTTTTTGATAGTGAAATTTTAAAAATGAGGTTAATTTATAGCAGATGTGTATTTCTACATCTTTTGGAAAATTCAAGATATCTTTGGATTCACAGATGCATATACCAGAAAAAAAGAATGGAAACAAGGGAAGATTCAGATTTCAGGACTTCATCTGATGTGTTGGACTGGACAGGATGGAGCTGAGGAAGAGTCCACAGATACTTCCTATTGGTCTCTCTCTTAAGGTGGATGAGAAATTCACAGGGCTTGTGTTTACTCTTAATTTTTAGACATTTCACATGTACACATTTGCATGTAATCAATATTTATAAAAAACAATTTTTAAAAAAAAGAACTAACATAACATGAACCAGATGGAAAACATACGAAGCTTTTATAAAAATGTAGCATTAATGGAAACTGGGGTAGTAAATCTAACTTCTAAATATGGTCTTATAACTCTCCTCTCCTCTATTCATTTAATACTTAAGTGTGCCCCATCCACGCACACAAATGCAGTAGGCTTTCACATTGGACACATTTTTTTTCCTTTTAGAAGTTGATCTCAAAAAGCATTGTTATAACAAAATTTAAAGAATTCACAGTGTGTAATTTTAACATGTGAGTATTTAAGTGAAGTGCAGTTAGGCTTTTTAGTTTGTAGAGTTTTGTTTTGTTTTGTCTAATCTTGTTGTTTTGACTATAATATTCTTTCCCCAAATGTGAGAATAGCAAGGCATCCTCCTTAAACAATGTCACTGAAACCAGCTAATAGGCATTGCATGCTAAAGGATTCTGTGGCTATTTAATTGTGGACAATACTTATTTAAATGAAGATAGACAAATCGGAATGGAGGTGCTAGAGATTGAACCCAGGGCCTCAGCCTCACACATGTTAAACACAACTTCAGTCACTGAGCACCATTCCCAGCCCTAAATAGATTTCTTCACCAGATGATGTCTCAGAATTTTAATATCCTAATGAATATCTTAAATGTATGTGACTGGGGTGGAAGAGATGTAGGTTAGTGTATAGGATTCCTATATTTACTTTCATCCACTATTTTTCTGGACTTATATTCCATGTAACATATTTTGGTGGATATATTGACCTAAAGGATGAGAATCCAGCCTGATGTAACCACCAGTCTTAACCTAATTGTTGACAATGAGTCAAAGTTGCTGTGAGTGTGTGAATTTGTATTAACCATGATCAGTTATCTCTTTCTATCTCAATTAAGCAGTAATTCTCATCTCTAGTGAGCAGTATTAAATAAAAAGAAAACAGAAATAGACTTTGTTCCTTATATGTAAGTATTCTCCCACATCATTTATGACTACCCAGATACATCATTAAAGACCAGGTAAATCTCAAGAAGGTGGCAGGGGGGCCCTGGAGCTCCGGAGGCTTTTCCAAAGGGTTTGATGGCAAACATAGTCATCCCCACAAAAAATCTTTTGTAGAGTGCCATATTATTCACAGGTCATGCTGTCCCTATGAAAATATCCCTGTTCCATCTGCCCATGGTTTACTTTTAACAGTTATCCCATATTCTGCATGGTCCTACACACCAAAATTCAACGTGGCAGTCTTAAGAAGGCTGCTTTCTGAGTACTCATTTAATATTCAAGACTGAAAACAATAATTACTGGATACTATTATGAATGTGATAATCTTGGCAATGACTGAAAAAATATTGCTGCTTAAAACCTTTGGTGTCTCCTGTGAAAGATCTTTTTCCTCTCATTCTATCAAATTTGAGCTTCTTGGCTGACAATTAAAAGTCATTCCTTAACTCATGAATCTTACCAAATATATTCCCATGAAAGGTGTGGTGAAACAGAGGATTACTATCTCATAATCTGTGGTTCCTCTCCTTGTGCAGATTTCAGGAGTCTCAGACAGAAATACACGTTTTTATGCTGTTTATTGGTGTGTTATAATTGCACAGATTCATTGCTACATATTTGTACATGCACTTGATTTAACAATATAATTTGGTCAATATCATTCACCAGTGTTTCCCATTTCCTTCCACTCCTCCCTCCCCCACATCTCTTTTCTCTACTGATCTCCCTTCTATTTTTTTTCATGAAGAACATTTTTTATATATATGCCTATAGTACATACAGTAACATTTATAACTGCTTGGAATGTACCTTGCTTTATCTCAGTTCCAACTGTTCCCCGTCTCCTCCCTTCCTATTATCCCTTGTTATTCTTCAATATATTTGACAATAGGATTAAATATTTACATTTTTCTACAGGTATGCAGCACAGCTTGTTCAAAAATCTTATGAAGT
>PVKS010002805.1:0-106955 GCA_004027875.1 Aplodontia rufa
CAAAAAAAAAAAAAAAAAAAAGATGTGAGCCAGGCACGGTGGCTCATGCCTATAATTCCAGTGACTCCGGAGGCTGAGGCAGGAAGATCACAAGTTCAAAGCCATCCTCAGCAACTTAGTGAAGCCCTGAGCAACTTAGCAAGATCCTATCTCAAAATAAAATATGAAAAGGAAGAAAGCCAAGGGATCAGGGGACGGGAGAGGGAGGTAGAGGGATATTGGGGGGATATTGAACAAACTGTATTGCTGAATGTGTGCGTCCAGGAATAGGTGACAACTAATCCCACATTATGTAAAACTATAATGCACTGATAAAAAGAAATGTTAAAAAAGGGCTGGGCATGTGGCTCAGTGGTTAAGCACCCCTGGGTTCATTCCCGGTACCAAAAAAATAATTGAAAGTGACGTAAGTGACCGGCCACCCCAGTGGGTCACATGAGGTTCTCTTGACTTGAACCATAAGACAGGAAACAGTGGGGGAAGACGGGTTTGAGCATCCGTGGTGGAAACTTACCAAACGGATTTGCAAGGGAACATTCCAGCAGGGGGCAGGCTCGGCAGCGGGTGGGGACAGAGCTCCACCCAGAGGAGTTCCACTTTTCTGAAAAGATTTGCTCCACACCCGCACAGTGGACGGAATATGTCAAATAATATGTGTGCCTGAATGGCCGTGGGGAAGGTGACAGGAGCTGAGGCCTAGAACAGGTCCCGCATGCCCCGGGCACTAGGGAGCCGCAGCTCTGGTTAGCGCTGTTAAGCCGTATTTGGGATTCGCAAGATTTTTCTTTTCTATTTATCTGAGAAGATCTGAACCCCCGACTTTCGACTTGCGTGGGGAGGATGCAGGGCCCCAGGGGTTTTGTTTGTTGATTTCTTTTTAAGAGAGATAGAGATAGAATCGATTTTACTTACTTTTCCGTCTCGCCTTTTCTTCTGCGTGTGTGCGTGGTGCTGGGGTTTGAACCCGCGTCCTCGCGCGCCAGGCAAGCGCTCAAACCACTGAAGCAGCGCCCTAGCCCCAGGGTGCTGTAAGATACCTTGCAACTCCCCCATTAGGGTGCACTGTGGTTTTTATTGTATTTGGGACCAAGCACCCACAGCAGTCAGTGCTAGAATGCCACCCCCACAGGGCACTGATCGGGGCAGGGTGGGGCGATTCTTCAGCCTTCTGATGGCCTCTGTCACTGCAGAGGTGTGGGCCAGGAGCCTGCTGCTCCGCTGGGGCAGGCGGGGGTTGTAACTGGCCAGGGAGCCGCCAGCTGGCCAGGCTTCCAGACACATTACAGAGGAGGTCACATGAGCAGTATCTTTATAGCAGAGTGCCCACAGACCCCAGCGGCTTCCTCAGATCAATGATAACCTGCTACAATGGAACTTCCTCCCCTCAGGAAGGAGGGGAGATACTTAGGGTGTATGTGGCCCATCAGGGGGCAGCTAGTGACTGGCCCCTGGAACAGCAGCCTGGGGAGGGGAGAGGAGCTCAACTAGGGTAGGCAGGGAAGGGGGGAATGAATCCACAAGCCCCCAGCCACACAGCTGTCAGGACCTGATAAAGCTTTGGGGACAGAACGAGCTGGGCCCAGCCAGCTGCTGCCTTCCAGCCCTGTGGTCTTGAGCAAGCTGCTCTGGGGTGGTGATCTGGCCTGTAAAAGCTGCCTACCGAGGCTGTGAGGGTGGAGGACCTGCAGCCTCCCCAGATGAGGTCGGGGCCAGAGGGGAGGTCCAGCACCCAGCACTGAGGCCCCTCTGCCTGCATTCCTGCTTCCCGCACCCACGGGGAACTCCAGCTCAGAAAGCACCTGACTGAGCAGAGAGAGACAGAGGCCTTGGCAGGACCCCTGGAAAGGTCTGAAACAGGGAAGTATGGAGGAGGGGTTTTCTGGGCTGCTGGGAAAGTGACATTCAAGGGACATTCTGGTGGTGAGGGGACTGAACAGATTGTGCCTGCTCAAAACACTCCATGCCTCTCTGAGGCACTTTCTCCAGCTCCCTCATCTCGGAGGCTTGGCCTGCCCCTCGCGGCCCCTCCTCTGACCGCTGTCCTCCTCTGGTCCTGGGCTTCATTTGTTACCCCCAACCTTTATAGGGCAGCTCCCTCCCGCAGAATGCTCCAAGCCTGGCTTCTCAGTGTCCTCTAGGCCTCAGCTCTCTATCCCTAGGGTGTCCCACCCTGACCTCCTCTCTAATGCAGCCCCCAGTCCGTGTCCATCACTCATGACAGTGCCACCCCTCTCTGAAATGGTACTGCTCAGTTTAGTTGCTAATCTGTTTCTGTGTCTGGACTGCTGGCCTCTCCTGTGATGGCTGGAATCTGGACTTAGTCACAACCCCATCTCCGGTACTTGGCTTTTGCTTCCTGAACGACTCAGATTCCTGGGGTGCAGCCAGGCTATGTGCCAGCTGGAGCTTCAAGAGGGGGTGCCTCAGGAGGGCTATGGGGCCAGAGGTGTTCATTCAGCTGCTCCAGGGCGGGGGAGACTCAAACCTCTTCTCCCAAGAGGCCCTGGGGAGCCCAGAGCGTGCTCTGGGCTCCTGGGACGCGTTTCCATGTCAGGTGCCCTGGTGTCCGAGGTGCAGAACTTTGCCCAGGCTTGGCTGATCAGTGGTTGTTGTGCTGGGGACTTGGAGACCCCCAGGTGGCCTGGCTTCTGCTTGGGTTCTCCAGAGGAAGAGACGTGAGTTCCTCGACTAGGGACGGAAAGCCTGAGCCAGAAAGCCTGGGCCTACAGTTCCTGGGGACTGAGTGCCCTGCGCCAGTCCCTAACATAGGCTGGGGCTGGACTGGTCGGGTTATTACCCACCAGGCCTGGTCCTGCCTGCCCTGGGCCTCCCTGGTGAGCCTCCCCAGGAAAAGTTCCAGAGGTCCAAGCCCGGAGACACTTCCTGGAGAGGGACTGTAACTCCCTGCTCCTGGCCTGGTGGCCGTGACCTGTTGCATTAACTGAGCGCCAGCTACAGGCCTGGCTACAGCAGAAAGAGACCATCCTTGCATTGGGCCACATGCGGCACTGGGGCTGGGGGGACATGTTTGTGCTTTTGTTCCTTTGTTCCCTCCTGTCTGCTTTCATCCAGCCAGGACCTACTGGAGACAGCTCACTAGTTCTGATCTTCCATGGGGGTCAAAGCAGCAGAGACCAGGGCCAGGCAAGGCCACAGCAGGGAAGGGGGTTGTTTTGGGTTTTTTTGTTTTTTTTTTCAGGGCTGAGGACCGAACTCCTCCGAACTGCGAACTCCAGGCCTTGTGCGTGCTAGGCAAGCTCTCTGCCACTGAGCTAAATCCCCAACCCCAGGGGGTTGTTTCTGAGCGTTGGGACTCAGCAGGCCCCAGGGCACCGCACTGCTCAGAACTGGTCACCTTGCCTGGCTCCGCTCAGTCCATGCCAATGCCCGGTGGCCCAAGTGACTCATGCCAGCATTCAGGAAGGAGCAACCCACTCTGAGAGGCTGATGGAGCTGTGCGGGTACAGACTGCAGCTCAGAGCCCAGGACAAGGCTCCTGACCCATCACACCCAGGCAGGGCAGTTTGGGCCTCGCAGGGCCCTTAGGGCTCATCGGGACTCAGGAGGGTGCTGACAGCCCCACTCCAAGGTGCATCGCCCGCAGGGTCCCAGCATTCACACCCTGTCCACCTGTCACTCTGGAGGGTAGGTCCGTCTGCGCTCCTGGCACCGATTTCCCTTCCTGTGCTTCTCCTGAGTGACAGAGATCCGAGGGCACAGAGCCCTGCCCAGCCCAGCCCCAGCCTCATTCCTCAGCACCCGCGGGAGCCAGCCTGGCACTGCCCCCCGCCCCTTCTCAGTCCTGAGTGAGGAAGCCCCCAGCTCCTCCCAGCTCAGCTCTTTGCTCAGTCATTTTTGCTCTTTTTCTCAATTATCTGTTTTCTTGTTATTTTACAACTTTACAGACTCTATTACATTTATTTATGAATAAAATAGTAAATATCTTAGATCTACCACATATTTATATGTGTTGCATATTAATAAAATGTGCTAACACATTGTATTATTATATATTAATACTATGTAGTGTAATACGAGTGCATTTTAATAAAATACAGAAACACTGAATGCTATTCTTTTTCTTTTGTTTTGCTTTTTTTTCCGGGACTAAACCCACGGGCACTTTACCACTGAGCCATCCTCCCAGCTCTTTTTAATTTCATTAGAGACAGGGTCTCCCTAAGTTGCAGAGGACGGTCTCAGTCTTGGGGTCCTCTGGCCTCAGCCTCCCCAATCACTGGGATTAAGGCATGCACCACCCCACCCAGCTGAATATTATTAGTCTTTCTTTTTTTCCTTTTTAAGAGAGAGAGGTACAGTAAGAGAGAGAGTCAGTTTTACTTAGTTTTCATGTGGCTTTCGTGCTTTGACATTTCACTGTGTACGTGGTACAGGGGTTGGAACCCACATCCTCGCACATGCCAGGCAAGCGCCGAAACCGCTGAGGCACAGCTCCAGCCCCGTATTAGCCTTTCATTATGATGTTAATCTCAAGAAGGAGATTTTGCAGACGCAACCATTTGGCAGTACCGTAGTCCAGGACTTGCCGTTTCTCTGCACTAGTACCCGTTACCTTCTGCCTGTTTACAAATGCTATCTGTGAATTTGAATTGCTTTTGGAAACGAGCACCCATCTCCCAGGGCTCTGCTGACAGCCAGATGTTGGTGTTAACAGCCAGCTTCTGTTATTCTGGCTCAGCAGGGCTGTGTCTTGAAATGCTCCCAGTTATTCGTTAAAATCTAAAATCTTGGGGCTGGAGCTGTGGTTCAGTGGTTTTGGCGCTTGCCTAGCATGCGCGAAGATGCGAGTTCAAACCCCACCACCATATATATACACGACCAACTGTTGCAGCAACAAAAGCCACATGAAAAACTAAATAAAAATTGATTCTTTATAAAAAAAAAAATCTAACATCTCCGCACACTAATGGGGAGGGAGCAGAGGGCCTGAGGGAGCTCTCGTCCATCCATCTGCTCCTGTGCTTGCTCAGACATCTCTGGGAGCCCTGCAGGAGGGCAGCACCCCGCTTTGCTCTGCTCCCTGGAATGCAGGCAGCAGGCCAGCATCTCACATCTGCTGTCTTCTCTGGAGAGCGAAAGCCCCCTGAGGGCAGCAGGCCAGTCTGTCCTGTTCCGTGCCTCCAGCCCTGAACTCGTGTCCAGCAGGTGACCACCAGCCAGGTGCAGGGTGTGAGCCCTTGGAGCGGAGCTGGTGGGAACGCATTCAGCGTTTTAGTTTTCCATCTGCCTTTGTTTCCCGTCAGCTGTGTACGTGGTGCTGGGGTTCGAACCCAGGTCCTCATTCTCTACCACTGAGCCAGCAACACAGCCCCCACACAGCTGTGCGACCTCTGCAGTGTATCTGCTGCCTCTGTCGGATTTGCACATGGAATCCCTAACCTCCAGTGCCTCCAAATGTCACTGTATTTGGAGGTAGCATCTTTAAAGAGGTGTTTAAGTTAAAATGAGGTCCCTGGGGTGGGACCGGATCCAACTTGACTGGTGTCAGGAAAAGAGGCAACCCCAGGCCGGGTGCAAGTACAGAGACCCTGCGAGGGCACTGCGGGGAGGCGCCCAGCTGCCGGCCCAGGACAGAGGCTTGGGGAAACCAACCCTGCTGCACCTTGACCTTGGGCTTGCAGCCTCCAGGACCGCGGGAAAATAAGCTTCTGTTGTTTAAGCTGCCTGGTCTGTGCTATTTTGTTTTGGCAACCACGGAAAACTAACACAAGAAAGGATGTAGAATATCTCGTTAACAGTTTTGGGGTTTTTGTTTTGTTTGTATCTCCCCAGCCTTTTTTTATATTTCATTTTGAGAGATGGTCTCACTAAGTTGTTCAGGGCCTCGCTAAGTTGCTGAGGTTGGCTTTGAACTTATGATCCTCCTGCCTCAGCCTCCTGAATTACTGGGATTACAGGCACATGCCACCACCACACCTGGCAGAAAATACGTTACTATAATTAGTTTTTTTAAAGTGAGAGAGAGAATTAGGGTGCTGGAGTAGTGAGTGACTCAGCAGTTAAGGTGCTTGTCTGGCATGCACAAGGACACGGGTTCAAACCCTAGCGCCACGTACACAATGAAGTGTTGGAGCAAGAAAACACACATGAAAAACCAAAAATTGTTTCTCTCTCTCTCTTTCACTGTCCCTCTTTATTAAAAAAAAAAAAATGAGAGGGAGAATTAACTTCTATTGTTTCGACACTTCGCTGTGGATGCTGGGATTCAAACCTGTGTCCTGGCACATGCCAGGCAAGTGGCGCCACCACTCCAACCCCTAAGGTTAATTTCACCTGCGTCATTTCAACTTTTTTAACGTGGCCTTAGAAAATGAAATTTTCTTTTTCTTTTTTCTTTTTTTCCTGTTACTCGGAATTGGACTCTGAGGTGCTTCACCACCGAGCTTCATCATTCCCGGTTCTTTTCATTTTTTATTTTGGGATAGGACCTTGCTGAGCTGCCGAGGCCGACCTTGAACTTGCAATAGTCTTGCTTTAGTCTGCAGAGTCACTGGGATTTCAGGTGCGCATCACTACGAAAATGTAAATTTTTATAAGATTCTCATCATATTTCTACTGGACATCACTGACCTTCCGCAGCGCCTGCACAAACTGTAAATGCTCAAAAATATCTGTTGAATAAACAACACGTCCACAGCCCCAGCGACGTGGGAGGCTGAGACAGGAGGCCCAATTAAACCCAGAAGTTCAAGGCCAGCTTGGGCAATATAGTGAGACCCTATCTCAAAAAAATCAATTAATCAAATAAAAAGTTTTTTTTTCCCAAAAAAGCTGCCATTTAAAAATTAATAAATAAACCATTTAATTAATCGATCATCTTCGGGAAGTGACTGGAGTACGCCAAGGAGGGAGACTATTTTTTTATACTCTGTTCCCTTTGATTTTGTATCTTGAGAAAGAAAGATCTAGAATAAAATACAATAACACACCCATTGTGATGACTTTTAGATGAAATGACAATCACACCCATGCTTGAAAGATGCCTCACTCAGGTACGGGCTTAACAGTCAGCCCCCTGCCGCCCCCTCCCTGCCCAGCACCCCAGGTGCACCTGTACCCCCGCGTCTCAGAGCGAGGGCTTCTCCTCCTCCCTCAGTCCCGAGGTGAGCAGAGTGGCAGGGACAGCCCTCAGTGTCCAGGACTTAACGCCCCTCCCTCAAGCCTACTGGCTTTGCCCAGCGTAAAGTAAGCGTGTTGGGTTGAGTCCCTGTTTTAAAAATGACAACGGTAAATTCCAAACATACACTAAAGCACAAAGACTCTGGAGGGGCCTCCTCCAGCAGCCACCAATTCATGGCCATTTTGTGTCATATCTATCCCCGCCCTCCCTGTCTTGAAGCAGATTCCCAAAAGCATGTCACTTTAGCTGCCGATATTTTAATACTTTTCTCTGAAAGGTCCTAGTCAGGCACAGCGGCGAATGCCTGTGATCCCAGTAGTTCAGGAGGCTGAGGCAGGAGGATCGCAAGGTTAAAACCAGCCTCAGCAATGTACCAAGGCCCTAAGCAACTTAGTGAGATCCTGTGCCAAAATTAAAAAGGGCTGGGGATGTGGCTCAGTGGGTAATTGTCCCTGGGTTCAATCCCCAGCACCAAAATAAATTTTAAAACTTACAAAAAAACCCTATATGCACAAATTCTTTGACATCCCATCTTTTTAAAAAGTAGAGCTCCTTGAGTGTGCA
The DNA here is from genome assembly GCA_004027875.1 of Aplodontia rufa. NCBI lineage: Eukaryota > Metazoa > Chordata > Mammalia > Rodentia > Aplodontiidae > Aplodontia > Aplodontia rufa. The sequence continues at coordinate 7,706 of PVKS010002805.1, forward strand.
CGGGACTCCTGAGGAAGAGAATACAGTGGGGGTGTGGAGTGAGTCTCCTGTGACCCTGTCATGAAGGGCATTCTTTGCCAGGGTGGGGTGGCGCATCCCTTTGGTTCACTGTGAACTAATTCCACGCTTTAATATCGAGTGCATTTTAAGCTGGGTGCGGTGGTGCTCAGCTGTCACCCTAGCAATGTGAGAGGCTGAGGCAGGAGGATCACAAGGTCAAGGCCAGGGGGTGGGGATATGGCTGAGGCCATGGGTTTGATGCCCAGCACCAGAAACAAAGAAGTTCAAGGTCAGTTTGGACAACTTAGTCAGACCCAGTCTCAAAACTTTAAAAAGGGGGCTGGAGCTGTGACTCGGTAGTTACGACACTTGCCTGGCATGCAAGTACATGGGTTCAAACCCCAGCACCACATACACAACGAAGTATCAGAGCAATGAAGGCCACAAGAAAAAATAAATTTAAGGGCTGGAGCGGTGGCTCAGCAGTTTCGGCGCTTGCCTGGCAAGCATAAAGACCTAGGTTCAAACCCCAGCACCACGTACACAACTAAGGGTTGGAGCAACTAAGGCCAAGTGAAAAACTAAATAAAGTTCTTTCTCTCTTTCTCTCTCTCACTGTCCCTCTCTCTTTAAAAATAAATAAATAAATAAATTTTAAAAATTCCTTCTCTCTTAAAAAACAAAAAACAAACAAACAAAAAAAACCTTAAAGAAACAAAAGGAGTGGGGGACAAGCTGGGGTATGGCTGAGTGGTAGAGTGCCCCAGGGTTCAACCCAGCACCTGGGGGGGGGGCATTTTGTCTTTCACTCTGTGGGGAACCACCCACTCGGGGAAGCCGTCAAGTCATGAGGACATTCAAGCAGCCCTTAGGGGTAATCCCTGGGGAAGAGCTGGGGCCTCTTGCCACAGCCATGTGGTGCACCTTATTGGACACGGATCCTCTGGCCCAATCAAGCGGTCACGTGACTGCAGCTCTGGGTGACAACTTCGAGTAACCTCTTGAGAAACCCTGAGCAAGAACCACCTGGCTAAGCTGCTCCTGAATTCCAGCCCCACAGAATCTTCGAGAAAGCAGTGCTTGCTGCTGAGCTGAGTGTTGGGTGGTTTGGCAGGTAGCAAAAGAAGGCTGCGATACCCCCAAGTCAAACTCACACAGGGCCTTCCCACCCCACCCATGTCCGATGCAGAGCTGGGCAGCCAGTGAGTCTCCTGTCCCCTGCCTTTGTCCCGGTCTAGCTGTCCACTGACCCTGGGAGGTCTCCTCTCAGCAAGGCCCAGTGGCTCTAGCTTTTCCAGGAACTCAGGGACACGGTTGTGTTGATTATCACAGCTTGCAGGGCGCACAGTAGGTGTTCAATGAACAGCTGTTGTCTCAATCACCACCATTAGTGCTTTGGCTCAGTAAAAGTCCATGCCCTCCCGGGACTGCAAGTTCAAGTGGGTCGCAGCATCTCCACATCCCCAGCACGGCCTGGGACAGGATCATTGGAAAAGCGCTGGCTCAGCGGTTTTGGCGCTTGCCTGGCACATGCGAGGACCCGGGTTTGAACCCCAGCACCACGCACACAACCAAGTGCTGGAGAAACAAAGGCCAGATGGAAAATGCATAAAACTGATTCTGTCTTTCCTCTCTCTCTCTCTCTTTAAAAAAAAGAAAGAAGAAGGGAGGAAGGAAACAGCACATGACTCCTGCCTCCCAGGTAAACTACTGCTAAATCTCTTAGCAAAGTAGGGCAGTTATCCCCATTTTACCAAGAAAGAAACTGAGGCTCAGAAAAAGGAATCGCGTATCCCAAGGTCGTGGAGCTGGGAGGCAGCAGAGTTGGTGGCAATGCAGCTCAGGCGGGATGCACAGCTCCCTCCGGGTGGGAAGTCCCCAGCCCTGGCTCTTGTTCTCAGGCTCAGCTGTGGATTTAAAAAGCCCTGAGAGCTTTGGGAATAATTCCTGCCTGACCCCAAAGCAACCCCAGGACTCCCAACGGTGACTGTGAATGCAGGACGCTCCAGGAGCCTGGGAATACATCTCCACTGTCCCAGATCGCCTTTGGAGGGAGAGGCTGGGTGGATTCCCAGGCCTGAGGCCCAGCCTCTTCTCAGTCCCAGAGTCAAAGGGAGGGAGGCCCCAGGAGAACTGGGGGTGCATCCTCCAGCTTCCTGCTCCTCCCGGTATCTGTTTCTAGACCCCCCTGGAGAGGCTGCCATTTCTCCTGCTCTCCCTGGGCCAGAGGCCTGGATTCCGGTGGACACAGGGGAGGGAACAGGCTTTCGTGGTTGGTGGCCCTTGTGTGCCAGCTGCGTGCAGCGCCCTTGGGAGCCTTTCTCATCCTCTTTGAGACTCCGTTTCCTCTTCTGTAAAATGCAGGGAATAGCACACATTTCATGGGGTCGTCAGAGGTCATGACCCATACAAAGCGGAGGGTCATCCACGGGCACACGCTAAATGTTCCATACACTTGGTACCAGGCAACGTGGGCAGCATCATCTCACGAAGTCCTCGTGACAAATTAGGCATTATCTACCGTCACTCCCATTTCACACAGAGAGGCAGGTAAAACCTCACAGGCATCTACAGCAGCGGCAGGACTAGAACGCAAATCTGGTGGGCAGTTTCTACTATGCCCAAGAGTCCCAGCTCAATATCTTTATCTCCAAAATACACTATCACCTTACAAAAGCTCCTAAGGTTATATAACCAATCCCTACCTCATGCTATGTTAAAAAAAATCCAAATTAAGGATTTAAATGTCAAAACAAACCATTTCAAAAAAATTGTAGTAGAACATGCAGGTAAATATATTTTATACCTAAATGTTGGCAGTAACGACCAATTAATTATGGTCAACTTCAGAACCGCAGAATTCTTACTGGCAAATATAGGCAAAGCTGGGCATGGTGGCACATGTAATCCCAGCTACTGAGGAGGCTGAGGCAGGAGGATTGGACATTTGAGGTCAGCCTGGGGAATTTAAAATAAAAAAGGGCTGGGGGTGTAGCTCAGTGGTAAAGTGCCTGTGGGTTCAATCCCCAGGACCGGGGAGCAGGGCGGGGAAGGAAGAAAGGAAGGAAGGAAGGAAGGAAGGAAGGAAGGAAGGAAGGAAGGAAGGAAGGAAAGGAAAGGAAGAAGACTCCCAGAGCAGAAAGTTTGTGATGATGAACAGAGGCTGGGGAACAGGCAAGGATGGCTGCAACCACAGCAACGTAGATGGACTTTGCTGGGAACACTGGGGCCCCGCGGGAGCTGTCCTGGGCCAGGGGTAAGGGGACGGTGGGAGACTGGCTGTGATTTGCCATTGGTTTCTTTCATTTCAGCCCTCTGCCACCATTCTTCCTCTCCCATCAGACCTCTAGAGTTACATCCTTTATACTTTAAGTTAACTTACTTATTTTTTCCTAAATAAACTGATTTTTAAAAAGACTGGTTATTGGGGCTGGAGCAGTGGCTCAGTGGATGGAGTGCTTGCCTGGCATGAGCAAGGACCCAGGTTCAAACCCCAGCACCACATACACATTAAGAGTTGGAGAAACAAAGGCCAGATGAAAAAAAAAATAAAAACGATTCTCTCTCTCCCTTAAAAAAAAAACACTTATGGTAAATGGAAAATAAGGTCTGAGTCCTGCAGAGAATGAAACATAAATACACAGAAAACAGCTCGCTGAGCTCATGAGTGTTGACTTCAGGTCTGGCTTCTAAGGGGCTCGGCCACGTTAAAGCTCCGTTAGCAGCAGACAAGCCTTCCTCCCCTTAGAAGAGCAGGGCTGTGTGTCTTAGAGCTGCGTGACACCTTCTCTGTGTCTCCCTAGTGTCACCAGGCAGATCTCACCCTTCAGGAAACTCCCCTGTGGCCAAAGCCAAGCAGCTTTCCTGTTTATTTCAGGAAGTCCTGGGAGCAGACAGGGCCTGCACACAGGGCCTGGTGGCTGGGGCTGGGCAGGGAGGTGCAGTCACAGGAGACTCCCTCTCCTGAGGCAGGCTGACTTCTCTCCACCCTCCAGTCCCAGCAAGCCCTTTCCTGGTCACAACCCCTCTCTCCTCCCGCCTCCCTAGTGGGCGCAGGGCCAAGGCAGAACAGGGCGGAACCAGCTGGGCCCCAGCAAGCCCCAGGGAGCTGAACAAGCTCACCCCTCACCCTTAATTATGTTGCTGGCTAATGAACATCTGAGAACCTCCAACCCAACCAACAGGGAGAACCCAGAGGACGCTGGGCCAGATGTCACCATAGAGGGAGGTGACAGGGGCCCGCCTGCTGCCTCCCTGGTGGAAATGGGCTTGGGGAAGAGAACTGTTTCCTGCCTCTTGGGCTGGGTAAGACCAGAGCACCTTTGTGGACTGGGCCGCAGGCGTGATCCCCCCTGCCTTTGTGGCCTTCTGCAGGCAACTGAGCCCCTCACTGCTCAGTGCGATCCCCAAGACATCAGGGCCACCTACCCAAGACTTCAACTTTGCACCTTGGCTCATGGGGGGATTTCTGGCGCATACACCAGGTTTCCTCATCTGGAGATGGGGTTTAAAATTAGTTCAAGCTCCCCTTTGTCAGCGTACCTGTCTGCACAAGTGAGGTCTGTCTTGCTCATCCAATAAATAAAATAAGTTGAGGCTTCTGTAGAGTTCAGAGCTGTTGCCAGCGCACCGTGAATGCTGTGTAGGTGTCCACCGCTGTTTTATTGTCATTTACTACATTGTTACCACTATAGATGCATCCTGGGCAAGATGATGGCTAGATCCCGCTGGCTCAGAATCCTAGAGGTGGCCAAGGCTCAGAGAGGTGCAGCAGCTTGCCCAAGGTCTTCATGGGGAGCCTGAGTTCACCCCAAACCTGCCTGAACCCATCACTAATGTGAACAGCAAGTGGCTGAGATTGCTGAGTCCTTGATGTGCTCTCGACGCTGTGAAGTTGACCTTGCTGTCATCCCCATTTTTCAGATCAAAAAGTGAGGCCCAGAGAGGTGGGGCTGCTCTTTCCAAGCTACCCAGCAGGAAAGGCTGGATTTGAAGCTGGGCAGTCTGCTGCAGGCCTTTTGTCATTTCTCCCCCCACCCTGCCCAGAACCTTTTCTGAAAGTGTCCCTGCCTCCCCTGCCATCACATTGCCAGCTCTGGCTCTGGAGTTCTCAGCCTGCCTCCCCGAGTCCTGACTGCTAATGAGGCGAGGCCAACTTGAGGAGCTCTGAGGACAGCCATGGGCAGATTTGGGAGCAGAAGCTGTTCAGAGACGCTGGGCTCTGGCCTCCAGGGCAGCTGGCGGGGAGCCAGGCTTCCCTGAGCCTTTCTCGACCCTGTTCTTGCACAACCTCCAGTCTGGCGCCTAGGCCTGGCCCCCTTCCTGGCTAGGGTGCAGCTAGGCTGGCCTAGAGATCCACTGCCTGATCATTCATTCATTCAGCATTTATTTAGCACCACTGTAGACAGTATGCAGTGGACGGGACAGACCAAATGGTCAGAGAGACTGAACGCTAGTTGCACAGCATTGAAAATGCACAATTTCACAGTGGGTAAGAGAGAATAACAGGGGATACTGAGGGCCCTCCTGAGCAGGGGCACAGAAGCTGACATCTGAAAGATGAAGAGGAAGAGTATTACTGTAGGAAGGAAAGGCATGGGCAGAAGTCAAGATGTGAGAAACAGCTGGGTGCATGGGAAGCAGGAAGAAAGCCCCACAAGGCTGGAGTTGAGGGAGGGCAGAAAGTTCAGAGTCTGTCTTCTTCCAGAGGGTTCTGCTTGAGGCTGGGGAAGAAGTGTCCAGGAGACAATCCCCCAGCTTCCAGGATAGCTCCCAGCTCCATCAATCCCCTCCTGGGCCACAGAGATCCTGAAGGATCCACCTTCACTCATCTGTGGGTCCCTGCTGGCCACAGGGCGGGTGTCCTCTCTCACAACCACTTTTTTGGAGTGAACAGTGATGGTTACAGCTTTTGTGTTTCCAGGCACACAGGACCAGCCTCAAATCCTGCCTCCACAGACAGCAACTGGTAACTGAGCTCTTTAAAACCTTGAGTTCCTTATCTGTAAAATGTGATAATTCTTTCTTTTGAAGTTATTTTGATAAAATGTGTTGAGCAGTTAATACAGGGCATGGCGCTTAGTGGGGGTATCATGTTTTTTTAAAACCATGATTATCAGTGGCTGACGCAGCCACAGTCTGCTGCCGAATGAGAGCTCTGGGTGCAGGGACCTTATTTGCCCGGTTAGTGGCTATCTGGGCAACGACTGGTGGAGCAGGCACCAGGTCGGTGTTCCCTACGTAACGAATGGATCATGAATTAATGCATTAGTGAACGCATGAATGACCCCAGCTCCTTCCCCTGCAAGGTCGTTTAACTGTGTCACGCCTCTCGCTGGCCCCTGCCCTGGAGTCCGCAGCTCCAGCTCCCAGGTTGTGCGCAACTCTTGCCGGCTGTGCGCCTCAGTTTCCCCTGTTTTCAGGCGGGAACAGAGCGTCCTGCAGGGTCTGGGGTGAGACCTGCAGAGGGAGGGCGCCTGGCGCAGGTCCCGCACTCACCCGCGCCCAATCCGCGCGCGCCGAAACCCAGCCCGCCCCCTGTTCTGCCAGCTGCGCGCAGCCCCCGCCCGCCGGGGCCGCCCCGGTCCCGAGCGCACGTGACTCCGACCCGGACCGCCCCGCCCCGCCGTCCAAGCGCGGTCTCCCATTGGTCTCTCAGACGGCCCCGCCCCTCTCCGGGGCGTGCCCGGGAGTGTCCCGCCCGCCGCAGAGCAGGGCTTCTGCGTCCCGACGGTGCGCGGCGGCCGGACCGGGCTGGCGGGCGGGCGGAGCCGGGCCGCCGGGCTGCTGCGGGGCGATCGGGCCAGGCTGCGGGCCGCGCCATGGTGAGCGGGGCCGGGCGCTGGGGCCGGGCGGGGCCTTGCAGGAGGGGAAGGGGCGGCCCCGGACGGGGGGGCGCGAGGCGGCTGTGCCCGGGCCAGGGTCTCTGCGGCGGGGGAGGGGCGACGCGGGCGGGGGCGCGGCCTCGAGGGAGGGTCTGTTCGGGGGGCCGCGCCCGCGGGCGGGGGCTCTTTGTCCGCTGCGCGGCTGCGAGATCCGGACAAAGGAGGCGGCGGGGGGCGGAGGCTGTCTGCGGGGAGCGGGTGTCCCCCGTCCCCCGCCAGTGCGAGTTCCCCACCGCGGCCCGCAGTTCTGCGCCCTGCCCGGCTGCCTGGCTCTCCGGGACACTTCGAGATTTCTCAAAATTCCAGGAGAGACCACGGTCCTGGCCGTCCCCAGCGTGGACCGGAGGGCTCCGAGGGGTGGGGGGTCCAGGCAACGTCTGGCGCCCATTTCGTAGGTGGGGAAACTGAGGCCAGCCTCGGCGTTTAGTGCCGGGTTCCGTCGGCAGTGACTGCGCGGCGTGGGTATGACTGGGTCCCGTGGTTCACCCCCGCCCGCTATCCCCAGGAGGCTGGCTTGAGTTGCCTCTCCAGGGTCGTTTCCTCTCCAGCTGTCGCCCCCGGGCCGAGCCCCTGATTCCCTCTAGCCTTGCCTTGCCTCTTCCACAAAGTGAGGGGGACGCAGGCGTCGCCTGGCAGGGTTAAATGAGAGGGTGCGTGGAGCGCGCCTGGCACCGCGCCTGCACGCCGCCCGCGCTCAGCACGCGGGAGCTGCCGGGGTGCTTGTCATCCCTGAGTCCCGTCCAGCACAGGTCTTCAGCACAGGTCACCCAGCCTTCCCTCCTGGGACCAGACTGGGGATTCATCTGTCCCCAACCGTTCAGGCATCCAGGAGAGGAGGTAGTGGAGAGGAATATGACATTTTAGAGTGAGAATTTCGGGAAGTTAAGAATTCCAGATCCTGGCTGCCTAGGTTTAATCTCTGCACATCCATTTTTGAGCTGTGTGACCTTGGGCTATTGACTTAACGTCTCTGAGCCATAGATTCTTTATCTGTCAAGTGGGAAGAGTAATAAACTCAACTTTAGGGTTGTTCTGAGGCAGAATTTTTGGAGACCTCTGTGAAGGGTGTTCATCCCAGTGTCTGGCACATAGTAACCATTACCAACTTTTGTGGTATCCACCTTGTCCAGAGTTGTTTGGCCAGTGGGCCTGACTCTGGGGCATACTGTGAGGGTGACAGTGGGTGATTAATGTTGTGGGAGCAGGAGCCTCAGGTCTGGGCCACAGGAGACCCTGACTGACCTTGGGGCAGTCCCCAAGCTCTGTGGGCCCTTGCGCTTCTGTGCTGGGGAACCCCGGGGATTCTGGAGCCAGCTTCTCTTCCTGAGGAGGAGGTGGAGAGTGAGGCCACCTTAGCTGCAGAGCTGGGCAGCTTCCCGCTGACATCCCTGTTCTTGGTCCAGCCTCTTGGAGGGCAGGGGCCTTGTGTGACATGCCCTTGCGTTCTGGGGCTGCTGGGACCTGGCGGGGTAGACATTCCACCCGCAGCCAGGTGCCCAGGTTGTCCCTACCAGAACCTGGGGCAGGAAGTTTTTCTAAACTGGGGTCCCCTGAAGGCAGGGCCTGGTTGGTTGGTGCACTTGGTGGGGAGTGAGGGATAAGGTGCCACCCTGGGTTGCACTGGCCGGCCCTGGGGGTTGGCCAGTCCATATAAGCAGAGCTGCTCCTTGGCTTCCCTCGTGAGCCCCAGGAGGTAGCAGCTGCTGCTGTGGGGAGCGGGTGCCCACCCAAGCTCAGCGGCACTCGGACGTGCCCACTTCAGTGAGAAGGCAACAGTGTCACTGGGGAATGGGCTGTTGGTGACACTGGACCTGGGCCAGGCTATGTCCCTCCTGGTCCTGGGGGTGAGGCTGGGGACTCATCTCTACTCTATGCGGTGAGAAACTGGCCATTAGCAGCAGCTCGCCTGCCTGGGCAGGAGCAGGGGGCCGAAGGCTACTGTGTCGCTGGCTGTACCCTCTGGGCCCTGAGCCCGTCCAGCGGAGCAAAGGCTGAGTTTCTGGATGGTGTGAAGAGGCAGGGTCAGCTAGGTCCTCTCCTCATTTTGGGCAAGATCTAGAGATGACACTGGGGCCCGGAAGGAGACCCATGCACTGAGCCCCCAGTGACAAGGCAGGGACCAGCCTGGTGCGCTGCAGGTCGGCGCTGGCCAGTGCTCCTCTGGAATTTGTTGACACTGTCACTCCAGGGGACATGCATGTCCTGTGCTTCACACAGGGGAGAGCACTGCGGGCTGGAGAGCCAGGGCAGGTGGGATGCAGGGGTCAGGGCACATGGCGTAGGCTGGGTGGGGAGGGTGCTGGCCTCAGCTTCTGATGCCAGGTTGGTCCTGACCGAGGGAGCAGAGGGGACACCTCCCAGTGTCACAGATCTCCACCGCTGAGCAGCCCTGCTTCTGTGTGTAGATGTTCCCTTGCTGATTTCCAGCTGGTGCTCTTGGACAGCCCACTTGATTGCTCCGTGCCTCAGTTTCCTTCTCTGCAAAGCGGGGTGATGGTGGTTGGGGCCGAACTTCTGCATGGATGTGGTGGTGACTGTTCCGGTGAAGTCCAGGTTTGCCACATGCCATCCTAGGCATCGCCCAGCCCATGCTGTGATCCTCCCCGTGCCATCCTGGCTCACGGGCTTTGCAGGACTGCAGGGGGGCCAGCTGCACACAGATGGGCCTGATGGAGGCCCCAGAGGGTACAGCAGGGGCCTGGGCTCCAGCCAGGCAAAGGGGCTCACAGGCGCAGCCGCCCTCAGCACCGCGGCCTTGCTCTGGGCTGTGCTCCTTGGCCAGCGCCTCCCCTCGCGGCTCGGCATGTGTGGGCTCCTGCCTTTGGGTTCGCTGGCGCTGGGATTCCCTTTGCTTTCACCCCCTGAGCCACAAGCCTGTCCTTCCTCATGGCTGCTGGGGCAGGCACAGGACCGGTGCCTATGGTGCTGGGTGACCTGGGGTAGGGGTCAGGCTTGGAACGAGGGTTGAACTGCGCTGCCTTGAGAGCTGGGTGTCCTTTCACTTGTCACTGCATCCCCAGGCATGGTACACCCAGCAAACCTTCACTGAGTTCCTACTGTGTGCTGGTGACAGCAGAGGATGGAGCCCAGGGCAGTGCCCTCCTCTTGCGGACAGGCCAAGGGGAACAGGTTGGCCTGAGAATTCCAGGAGCAGAGAGGAGTAGGAAATAAAAAGGAGCAGTCCCCAGGGTGCTTACGGGAAGGAAGGAGCAGCCCCGGGACAGGGAGGGCAGGGTCTGAGGTGGCTGCAGGGAATCTGGAATCTTCTCTGCGGCAGGAGGGTCTGCGCGGGGAATGCCGGGTTCTGATTTTTCAGATCAGTTCTCAGGAAATACTTGCTGAGCGAAAGGAGGAACAGGCACATTCAGGGGAGGGCCCAGGGCCACAGACCAGGCGTGACTGTGGCCTCATCCCCAGGCTCTGTGCTTAGGGGTGGGCTCTGCCATCCACGGGCCTGGGGCAGTCACCTGCCTTCTCAGTGGGTCCCTTGGAGCTGGGGCTGCCTGGGCCTCAGTTGCTTTGTTAGTCCCGGGACTCCTGGTCCCCTAGACTTGTGGGTGCCTCTTAGGCTCCCCCATTGGGTTCTAGTTTCCCACCACCTGCTCCTGAGCCACCCCAGTCCCCAAACACACACTTCCCCTTCTGAATTGATGGTGACTTGCCTTCCTGTGCACAAGGCCTATGGGAGGGCCGCTGTCCCAGCAGGCCTGGGAGGGGAGGGCGAGCCTGGGCTGGTGGAGGCAGGCTCACCTGCTGCTGGGCACCCTCTCTGCGGGCTGGAGCCTGGGAGACAGGCTGGTGGTGAGGGCAGAGGCCAGGGTGTCAAGTGAGCAGAGCCTTCCTGCAGCACACAGCCCATGGGGCAGGTGAGGTGGCACTGACGAAGAGGCCAGGCTTGCAGAGGCTGGGAGGCCAGAACTCGGGGGGAGGGAGTCCTGGCTTCCTGGCTGGAGCTGGCATGATCTAGGTCAGAGTTGCTTTCTCCACCTCCCTACGGTTGACATTTAGGGCGAAGGTCATTCTGTGTGATAGTTGAGACTGTCCTGTGCCTCGTGCAACTTCTAGCAGTATTCCTGGCCTCTACCCTGCTAGGATAGTCCCCTCCCACGTTTGTGACAACCAGAAACATCCCTGGGGTGGGACAGCCTCAAGTAGGGGACCACTGGACAAGGCTAACAGAGCTGAGCATCTGGCAGAGGCCTGGCCAGGGGACATTGGAAGCGGTGTGGCTAGAAAGCAGGAGGCCCAGGGGGACACGGCCTGTCACAGTGTGGGTCACTGTAAATGCTGGGTTGTGTGCTGTCACACGTGGACAGTGAAGCCATTGAGAGGGACACCAGCAACTGTCAGGAAGGTGCTCTTGGCGCCCGGATGTCGTCCTGCCACCAAGGGCCTCTCTGCAGTCTGCTCAGGTGGTGGGCAGTGCTCCCTCTACCTCTGGGGTGTCGGCTTAGCTGCCTCTGACCTTCAGGCAGGCCTCCGCCCGCCCCCAGCCTCCCGGGTTGGGTGCGAGTCCTCTAATTGAGGCTGTTTTGGCTCAAGGACCTGGCAGGTTCCATCCTGTTTGCCTCAGTGCCTGGCCCTGTGCGGAGTGTTTATTAGGACTTGTCCTCACCACACGTGGCCAACTGGTTTGAGTTACTGTGATGCACTCTGAGCATGACAAAGGGCAAGGTCTTGGGACACCACAGAGCCTGCTAGTTTCAGCACCAAGGGTGTGGCAGTGGCAAGCCTGACCTGAAGGCTGTCACCGCCTGGCCTTGGGGTGTCATCTGTAAGAAGAGAGTAAGACTGGACTGTGGGTTTTCTGGACCACGCATGGTGCCATGGCCCCATCTGCAGAGGAGGATTCTGGGGCTGGGCGAGGTGGTGGAGCTGACTGAGGTTAGGTGGCTGGGAGGTGGGTTCCAGACTCTGTCAGTCATCACCCCTGCCACTCCTGAGCCCGAGCAGGGTGATGCTCCAGCTCTGGCTCCTGCCAAGGTGCCCTCCTGCCTTGAGAGCCTTGGTGGTCACTGTTCCCACCAGCATGGCCCCTGCACCTCAGCTGCCCTCCCAGTTGAGCACCAGTCCCGCGTCCCAGGGGCACCTGCATTTGTAGTACTGACCTGTTAGCAGTCTGGCACTGTGGGCAGACGGGAGCTGCTGCCCCGCTTGCCTGCTCCTCCAGAACTTTCCTGAGCACCTCCATCTCCCTTGTGCTTGCCTGGCCTCCGTCCATCCAGCTTCCACTGAGTTCCAGAAGTGTTGTCTTCTGTGCCCTCTCACAGGAGTCCCAGAGGGACTTGGCTGCTCTGTATGTGTCACCTGTTCCCCACAGTGGCAGATGTCATTTCCTTGTTTTCAAAGCTGTCCTCTACATCCTTCAGGAAGCCACTGGCTCCTCTTAGTCCCCGAGCAGTTACTGAAACCTTCCAGAACAAAAGAGCCAGTGTCTAGCCCTCCTGCAACCTCTGCCACAGCTTTCGAGGTGTCCCCTCCCCTCACCCCCTCCACAACTCGGGCCTGTGGCTGAGCCAGGGTCACTTGCTCTATCTGGTCGCAGAAGCACTGGGTCTCAGGTACTTGATGGAAGCAGGCTGGGTGAGCCTCTGTGAGTGGAGACAGCAAACAACCATGTGGTTCTCACTGGATGAGGGCAGGGTGGTCAGACTGTAGCACTCTTAAAAATAGACCCATGGGGGCTGGAGAGGTGGCTCAGCAGTTTCGGCACTTGCCTGGCAAGTTCACCACGTACACAACGAAGTGTTGGAGCAACAAAAGTCACATGAAAAAATTAAAATAAAATTGATTCTCTAAAAAAAAAGACCTCATGGGCTGGTTGTGGTGGCACAGGCCAGTAATCCCAGCAGCGCAGGAGGCTGAGGCAGGAGGATCACAAGTTCAAAGCCAGCCTCAGAAACTTAGTGAGACCCTGTCTCAAAATAAAAAGTAAAAAGGGCTGGGGATGTGGCTCAGTGTTTCAGCACCCCTGGGTTCCACCCCTGGTACCAAGAAACAAACAACCCCGGCGCCCATGCAAGTTGCAAGTGGCCCAGGCCCCACTGTCAGCCCTGGTGTAGCCTCAATCTTGCTTTCCTCTTGTTCTTTCAGGACTCTCGTGTCCACCTGGAGTTCCAGCCTCACTGAGTCAGCCACCCACAAGAGCTTCCTGCCAAGGAAGCCCCGCAAGCACTGACCATGTCTATCATGGACCACAGCCCCACCACGGGCGTGGTCACGGTCATTGTCATCCTCATCGCCATTGCGGCCCTGGGGGCCTTGATCCTGGGCTGCTGGTGCTACCTGAGGCTACAGCGCATCAGCCAGTCAGAGGATGAGGAGAGCATCGTGGGCGATGGCGAGACCAAGGAGCCCTTCCTGCTGGTGCAGTATTCGGCCAAGGGACCCTGCGTGGAGAGAAAGGCCAAGCTGATGACCCCCGGCGGCCCAGAAGTGCACGGCTGATCTGGGCTGCGAGGCTTCTGGTCCTGTTTGCAGCCAGCTGAGCGGCGCTGGGAGGAGCGGAGCCACACAGACATGCTGCTGTCTGAGAGGAAGGGTTGACGCTCGCTGGCATGGCCTCGGCAGGCTTCGTCATCGCATGCAGACTCCAGGGTCCCGGCTGTCCTGGGCTTCCCCTTGGCCTCCTGGTGGGGCTGCCCATTGCAGGCAGTGGGCAGGCCTGACCTGGCTGGGGCTGCGTCCCCGTAGCGCTTTTGTTACTTGAATGTTTAGCTGAGCCTGTTTTGACGGAGCTACTACTGTAATGCGTGAACTAACAAACCTGTGAACTGTACATAGCCCCAGAAGCACCTGCTTAAGCCCTTTTGCTGAATTTTTAAAATACCATGTAGAGCACATGGGACTGGTTGATCGTGGCGGTACTCACGATGAGCCAAGGAGGACCAGGGAGGGTCTTAGACACTAGGCCCGAGTTGCATGTGGCAGGAGTCGGTAATGACTGACTGTTCGTAAAGGAAGTGAGATGTCCGTTTGAAGTCTCATGGTGACCAATTGGGGTGCTTTGGTGATGGATGAAGAGCCACGCCCTCCCTTTCTCCATGTAGATGCCGGTATTAAGTAGCAGCGCCTGTTGGTGGAGTCATTGCAAGGACGCTACTGTACCTGCCTGGGGGCCAGTGAAGGACGGGTCAGGGCACTCGTCCTGAGGGCGGCCAGGCGTCTTAGTAGCAGAGCAGTTTCTTGCCCCTTTGGCCTTGAGCATGCGAGCACCCCCTCTTAGCACAGGCTTTGCTGAAGTCGCTCTGGGCCTCCAGAAACACCAGAGCTCTGGCCGCTGCTTTCAGTTGCAACCCAGTCGGCCCAGAAAAAAGTGCTTTGTTTTGTATTTAATATTTCCTGCACTGGAGGGGAGGGGTGGAGGCTGTTGGGTTTCCCTTCTTCCCTTTTCACAAGTTCGCTTCCTGTCCTCTGATGACGGCCCACCTGCTGGCAATCGGATTTCACTTTCTTAGTGGCCTCTGTCTCAAGTCCCCTGCTCTCTCTAAAAGCCCTGCGTGCGGTGGACGGGCATTTCCACTGTGCACATTCACTGCACCAGGAGCCACCAGATGCTCCCTGCCAGCCCATGCTTAGCCCAGGGAGTGGGGGCCAGTTTCAAGTTCAAGACTTGGTCCTCACCCATGGGGAGTTGGTGGCTTTGAGTGAGCCAGCTGCCCCTTGAGCTATTCCCTGTGCGCATTTCAGTGAGCTGGTGTAGGGTTTTAATGTGACCACTCTAAGCGCGTTCTTCACCACCACTAACCGTGACTTGCGTTGTCTTCCGGGGTCACCAACTGGAGGCCAGCCCTGGCCTCATTTTGGAGTGCTGGCCCTACACTCTTTGGCCGCCTGCAGCTGCATGGGTAGGTGACTTGTGCAAAGCTTGTTGAACTCGTCCATTTCTAGAACCCCAGGGTGGGGGCTGGAGGGAGCACGTCTTAGCAGCATACACCTGAATTGGGGGTCAGCCAAAGTAACAGCCTGGGGTGGGTGGGCGTGGCTGACAAGGCCATCTGCGCTGCAGGCAGTGCTGGTGCCCCAGAGTGGGGGGGAAATGCCCTTGGCCCTGACAGGGTAGCCCAGCTGGGAAGAGGCAGAGGCATGCAGGTGGGGTGGAGGCTGGGAGCAGCGACCCAGCCACTGCAGCCAGGCCCAGAGAGGACAGAGGCCCAGAGGTGCCACCTGAAGACCAGGGGAAGCTTTGCTCTGGACAGTTTAAGGCTGAGGCGTTGGATCCATCCCTCTCCTTCAGACCTTCCAAGCTTTCTACCTCTACTCTGCTGCCAGCAGCACATGTAGGCTGGCTGCCCCTCAGCTCCACACCCATCATCCAGGAGTGGCTGGGATCTGCATTTGCAGCCTCTGACCCCCCTGACCCCGGGATTGCCCTTCCCCCCCTGGCAGACTCACCCTGTGATTTTTACTGTTCCAGATGATTAAACGCTGCTTTCTCATCAGTTTCATTTTTGGAGGTTTTCTTGCCCCGCTTTCCAGTAGCCAGGAAACATCTGCAGAGCTTGAGTCGGGTCCATCAGAGCTGGGTGGCAGTGTTGGGTGAGGGTCAGGCGTGGGGGCACTGGTGAGGGGTCTTTGGGAGGAAAATGCAAATGCCCGTTGAACTAGTGAACCACATAATGGCTCTCCCTGTTCTTATTATCAATAGCTACTTTTTCTAGCTTAGATGAGAGGCACACACTCAACCGGCTTAGTAAGTTATGACCTCTCTTTGAATTCTTTTTCAATAGCCCAACTGTTGCATTCAAGTCTTCTGAGACCAGTCAAGAATTAGGCTTTCACCCTCCATACCATGGTACAAGCAACTGTTGGGGAGCGAACTCTGAGCCACTAAAATATGGATTAATTTTTCAGATAGACCTTCAAATGGACTGTGCTACTGTTTTTCTCTCTCAAGTTTGTGCAATAAGTGGAAGGGATGTCATCCCTGGTCAATAAAAGTTGAATGACATTCCATTTTCTAGACCACTGAGAAAATCTTTATTTACAATAAATTTCAATAAAATTTGCATAAATATATTCCCAATGTACAGTTTCCACCTCTGATTCCTTCATGTCATTTTAAAAGTTAGTCTGTCCTGTTCTCAGTCTTCCTCTCAGATGCCAGTGTGGAGCTGATGTTGGAAGGTGGGGCAGCATTGCCAGGTAGCCGGGGGGCACCTGCAGGCTCGGGGTGCTGGGGGTGCGCCTCTGCCTGGGGGGCAGGGTCCTCGGCCTGGGCCTGGCCCTGGCCCTGGCCCTCCAGTTTCCTCTCCATGGTGGCCACCAGGATCTTGAGCCATGCGTTCTCAGTGAGGAGGGTCTTGGAGGTGTGGGCCAGCTCCTGGAGCTCGCGCGCCTTCTGCGCGTACAGGGCCTGCAGCTGCTCGCTGTGCCGCCGGAGCAGGCTGTGCTGCTGCTCCAGTGTGTGCTGCTGCAGCAGCAGCCGCTGCTCATCCCTGCGGGCGTTGGAGAGCCGGCTCTCCACCTGCACCTGTGCTCTGTGGAGGCTGCTGATCTCTGCCCTCAGCTTCCGGATCTCTCTCTCCAAGTGGGAGATGTGCCCCTGCTGCAGGGCGGCCTCGCTCTGAAGACACTCTTTGGTAGGAGGGCTGGCCAAGTTCTGGGGGGCTGAGGCAGGGTCTGAGTGATGTAAGATGAACCTCAGCAGATTCGGAAGGGTGATGGGGAGGTCTTCAGGGTACTTCACACTTAGGTCCTTTCTGGAGAGAAAGGGAGAGGAGTCAGACAGACAAGGCAACAGGATGGTCCCAAACCAGTGGCTACAGGAGGTCAGGCCCGCTCTTCTCCCCTAGAAAGATATCCTGAGGATTTTGCTTCCTGAAGGAAGATGAGTGTGAGCAGGCAGCTCTCCACAAAGCCGAGGCTGTCCCATGACGCCTGCATAAGATAAGGCAGCTTATCTTATGTGTGTCTGTCCCTGAGGACAGCTCAGCTTCTGTACCCAGCCTTCCAGAAAGAAGTGCTCCCAGGCCCAAGCCCAAAGCCAGTGACCAGCAGCTACGTCATGGCTGCTGTGTGCTCCGAGAGGCCCAGTGGCTAGGTAGGATGGGCATCCTGGAGAGGACTGTCAATATGTCACTTTGTGGCCATCAACTATGCTTGGTGAAATTGGAGAATCTTGAAACAAGCACCAGAAATGCTTGTTTCCTCAGCTAGCATCTACTACACATTAATCCCCAGGGGACACTGGACTCACACTTGGGGGTCCTACTGGCAACAAGAACCAAGAGGCTCGGTTCAATCATGGCTGCCTGCCCTAAGAGCACAGTATAAGAAAGGATGGTGACATCAGAAAGAGGTTCTCCATAGCTTTGTTCCAAGTCCTGATTTAGAAAATTCCTTTTCAGAACCTAACTCTGAAAGCCAGAGTCTCTCTCACACATGTATTTCCCTGTGCATGCACAATCTGGCTGCAATAAACCAAAATCACGAGTTTTTCCACATTTATGCCTGAGGTGGGCCAACTGACAGCATCAGCTCCCTTGGGTAATAAAGGAATGGAAGTCAAGACCAGGGACTCCAGAGGCCAGCTGCCCAGAGTGGCTTTGCTCTGTGTCACATATTCTTAGACAACTGACTTGTCCTCTCCTAAACAGGGATAAGAGTGTCACCTACCTAACGGGATTGTTTTAAGGATTAAATGAGTGAAGTGAAAAACAAATGTTGGCTTTTTAACAAACTAGCACTGTTCCTTAAGCAACCCTAGTTGAAAGCTTACACATCCTTTTCATACACAAAACCAGTGGCCAAATACCTAAAATGGCAAAAGGTGTTCTGTTAATGGGAAGTCCTTTCTCTATCAAACAAAAAATCAGGAGGAAATAAAAATCAGATATGCTCCACTGTATACAATGCTAACAGAAACTGCCAAGTGACATTCAATACAAAGACCACGGAGCTTTGCATGTAAACTGTTTTATAAAATAACTTGAGTAAGTATTCAGTTGTCCCCTCTGTAAAAGCAGTTCTCTACACCTGGAAGTTTTCTCCACGTGGGGTGTCCAGGGAAGCCCCTGCAGAGGGTAGCCAGCAGGGTCAGCAGAAGCTGGTTGCCACTCCATCCTGCAGCACCAAGTACAGGTGCAGCACCCCAGGGAAGGGCAGCGAGGGACCTCAGGATGCCTTACTGGAGACATCTATGGGACAACAACTTTTGTAAGCCTGCAATCTTAGAGGTCCTGGATGGTGCCATGAACTCTCTGATGGCCACACTAAAATACTTTCATACTTTTAAAAGTAGCTAGGACACAGAGTATTAACAAACTGTTTCCAAAAATGTAGTTCTTTTCCAACTGTGGTGTGAAGAGGTGCCACCATTTGTCTGACCCTCCTCTCATCTTGAGGGAAGGGCTGGGTGCTCCTCAGAAGTAAGGTTCCTCCAAAGAGACCACAGTGAAGTCTGTTGGTGGAGGGTATGCATCTCCTGCCCCTGGCTCAGGGTCAGGCAAGAACACCCGCATTTTAAACTGTCACCCAGACAGTCCAATACAGGCAGCTGGCTGGGAGGAATCTGAGATGCCCCTGTGCTGGACATTGATGGTTTCCCTCAAGACCCACGTGGCCTCCTGCCTGGGGAGAAGGGCGGCAGGACCAGGAGTAGGACAAAGCCAGCCAGGCTGCACCTGAGGTTGAGGAGAGAGCGGCTCCTCTGCACAGTTTCTCTCCACAGTTTTATAAAATGGGACTTGCTTGTTGCAGACAACTTGCTAGAGATGTACAGATCCTCACCCCTCTGAAGCAATCAGCTGCAACGCCTCAACACTGTCCCTTCTGTGCATCTTCCCCCAGTGCATGCACAAGTTTGCATTTTTCATAGTGCATACACAATTTTATATTCTTTTCACTAAAAAGAGCACATGCAGGTGAACCGTGAAAATGGTCTTCTTCCATGTGACCAGTCTTTTCATTTCCTCTTCTGCAAGATGTCAGCTCACATCATTTGCCCATTGACTTCCTCAGCAAACCAAACATTCCAGCTACCGATGAGCTGACCTCACTTGCGCCTACCATTTGCTTTTAGGAAATGAGAAAAAATTCCATTCCAAAGCAGCAAGGCTTCCATTACTGCAGTCTTTCCATCAGGATAGAACCGGACAGTCTTTGATTCAGTATTTGTACTCCTGACCCTTCTAATTCCAGGGACACAGGATCTGCCCAGGTCTTGAGAATGAGCTCAGCTTCATGCTTCTCACACCAGGCAGCTTCGACAGGGAAGTCCCAACCAGCCGCTGGCCTCCTACTACCCTGCACGTGTGCTCCTTTGTCTCCCTCAGCACACACTCATTCATTCCAGGTGCAAAGGCACATGTCAGGTGCTGTGACTTTAATACTTTTTCCAACTATCTCTGGAATGCAAATCCCAACTTCTGTCCCACACAGATGAAATTGCTAGCGTTAGCGTCCAGGATTCCTTGATTGTGTGGCAATTTAAACACTTCTTAGAAAGAAAAAGACTCTTCATGACACAGCCAGCAACAGAATGGTCTGAGTCACATTCTGATTTTAGTGTGTGATTTGATAAGACCCTACTACCACAGAAAGCGTTCCAGCAAACATTCTTTAAGAACGGACTGGAGCGGTGGCTCAGCAGTTACAGCGCTTCCTGGCGTGCACGAGGACTCGGGTTCAAACCTCAGCACCACATACACAACTAAGTGTCAGAGCAATGAAAACCAGACAAAAAACAAAAACCAAGCAATGATTGAAAGCCCATGAAGGAAGCCATCCCTAGAAGGGCAGTAGGCCAAGCAGAGGCTCAAATGAGTCATGAAAGGGAGGGAACGTCCCACCTGCAGTCAGAGCCCTCCCTAAAGGACCCTGCAGACACTTCTCCAGCACAGAACAGGAGTGGATCACCATGAGGACCCTCCTAAAACCAAAAGGATTAGAACCTAAAGAAGGAGCTGACATTCAGTTTATTAAGCTTTAAAGGGCCAAGAATTTTCCTTTCTACTTAAACATTCACTACCTGCCAAGTCCCGCGCTCCATTTGCTAATCTCCTGTCCCTGCTTGCTGGGGCTCTAGGTGTAGGTGTGGTAATGACTGACCTGGAATGCCGTGCAGGCAAATGTGACAAGATCGAGGTGTCAACCCCCTGGCAGTGACAACGTGCCTGCCCATACATGCACAGAAAGCCCCCTTTTCAGGGGCTGCTTGGATGCAGTGAAGGGCAATGCCATGGATAAGAAGTCCTCCACCTGTCCCGTATAAGAGGGACGAGAGGCACTGGGTGGGCTGTGGGGTAGGCAGGGCACACAGATTGGCTGTTCTTCCTCCCCACACGAACATGGGGGTTTTTCCTGCTAATCTTGGCATCCTCTGTATGCTCATTCACATAGACCACGAAAGCTAACTGGCTCTGATGTCCACACGCGTGCTCATGTGAGAAACAGATCCAGGGAAGAGCAAACTTCTTCAAAGAAAATTAGCATGACATTCTGACACTGAAGCGCTTCCACCCTACGTCTCTAACAGCACATTTTTAAAAACAGTTTAGTCACAGAGCATGAGGAGAATGATATATATATATATCATATATATTTGTACTAGGGATTGGACTCAGGTGCAGGCACTCGACCACTGAGCTGCATCCATAGTCCTTCATATTTTTTGAGACAGGGTCGTGGTATATTGCGCCAAGGCTGGCCTCAAAATTGCAATCCTCCTGCCTTAGTCCCCCAAGTAGATGGGATTACAGGCATGTGCCAACAGCCCTGGTTGATTCACATCTTAAATGCATTTCATCTTCAGACCTCGACAAGAGAATCCCATCTGCCCTGTATTGAAGGCAACTCATTCTTACCTGTTACATGGAAAAAATAAGACGGTAGGAAGACGGTCAACCATAAATTCCCAAGGAAGATCATTCTGAGACACATCAATCCTGGAAGAGGCAAAGGGAAACAGAGGTAAGAAAGAGATGGGTCAAGAACGCCAACCGAAAGAACCTTCTCTAGTAACTGAAGAATCAGGTGCACTGTCGAGCCCCACGCTGGCCCAGCCCCACGCTGTGAGTGTGAGTCAGGCACAGTACTCTCAGGATATGCCACTGTCCACTCTGGGAAAACTTTCCACTGTGGGCTCACAGAATGCCCACAGAATATGAACTCCCCCCAAAAGGCTTCACCAACATCAAAAGAACAGTGTGCTCAGGCTGGAGCACCTGCCTGGCATGCATAAGGACCCAGGTTCAAATCCCTGTGCACCATGTACACAAATGAATGTGGGAGAAACAAAGGCCAAAATGAAAAAAATAATTACAGTTGATTCTCTCTTAAAAAAAAAAAAAAGAATAGTTTGCTAATCTGGTCAAGTACCTTACCTTAGTGCCCCAATTAGTTCTGGAAAAAGAAAGGGAAATCACTGTGCAAAATACAAGCATCTTTGGAGATGGAAGATGATTCTTTTTTATAAACTGTGAGTCTGGATGGAAGCCAAAAGCAGTGTGTTTCCTTAGTAAATTTCAGATTCATCTTAATCCTTGAATACAGAAAATGAGCTCGGTACTAAATCACCCATCCTATGCCGTTACGGTGGAGCCAAGCTCTTGGTCAGCCCTCAGGCCTGAGCGAGGCAGAGCTCCTGAGCAAGCTGACCACACAAGGCACCAACAGCATCCTCCGGGAGGGAGTCACACCACCCCAGTGCACGGGCTGCTCGGCCCAGTGCTCTCCAGCAGTGCCCAAGGCTGGAACATGTGCAACTGCCAACCTGGTGGACGCTTTCAGAAAGTGCTGGAGGGGATAAACCAGTGCCATGCGTTTGTTCAAAAGGATGAAAGTCACTTTTCAAACACTGGCCTCATGGAATGAAAACAATCGAGCACGATGTTCGTGAAGCGGCACACTCGCCTCTGCCTGCAACAGCCCACCAAGAACACCAGCTCCTCCTTTCAAGCAAGTGGCGCTGAACACTGTATCCTAAGATCACATCTGAGTTTTACTTCAGCAAGAGAGCAAACTGCGAAATTAAAAGAAAAACACTGTAAAGATCCACGTAGGGGCCTTCTTTCTAGGATTCCCAGCATGGCTGTGAGCTTACACGGTTTCAGGAGCAGTTAACGTCACATGCTCTGTTCTTTTCAATCCACTGTAGGAAGGACATTGCTCTTGTGATTGGACAGCAGTCCCATCAAGGCCAAGAGGACGCCTTTCCCTACTGCTGTCCATAAATAACGTGTAAGGACCAGCCCGCGCTGGAATTCCTGTTTCCCTAATTCCCCAAAGTGAAATTAACTGGGTCAGGAACGTATAACTGCTTTGTGATTCCCTGAAAATGTTGCCAAACATTTTCCAGAAGGGTTATACCAATTTATTCATTCCATGAGCTAAATGTGTCTGCACCAAGTTCACTCTATTTATCAACCCAAGATTCTGTCACTCAAAAGCACTTTTTAATTTAATAGGTGTAAAAGATACTTTGTTAGTGTTTTAATTTACATTTATTTGGTATAATTTCCCCAGTTGTTTATTTACTCTGTCCTCTTACATGAAAAACTTACCACGTCCTTTCTTTAAGAGAGAGGGAGAGGGTGGGGTGTGAGAATTAACTTTATTTTTTCATCTGACCTTTGTTTCTCAGACACCTAGTTGTATGTGGTGCTGGGGTTTGAACCTGGTTCCTAGAGCATGCCAGGCATGCGCTCCAACTGCTGAGCTGTAACATCCTTTCTTCACATTGGAGTCCCTCTCACCTGTCCTTAAACCAAGTTAATTGTGAGGGGTCTGGAGCTTCTGAATCCTGGTCCACCACTTACAGGTTGTATGACTCTGAGAATGTGACCTAATCTTTTTATGCCTCAGTTTCCTGCTCAATAAAAAGAAAGTAATGACCATACTGGCTTCAATGACTGTTCTAAGGATTAAAATCTGTGTACATGAAAATATCTCAGCACATCGCTCCCCAACTTGGCTCTAATTATTAAGACAGTGCACTGGATGCAGCAGGTGAAATACAGGTGTTGTAAATGTATTTATGTCCCTTTTTTGAGTCTGTTTTCCTTTACTTGTTTTCACTGTGTCACTGCTTCTAATGGTATCTATTCATCTTTATTGAATCATTTTGATGATTTTGATGATGATGATGATGATGATGACGATAGGATTGGTACTGGGGTTTAAAACCAGAGGTGCTTTACCACTGAGCTTCATCCCTACCCCTTTTTATTTTGAGACAGGGCCTTGCTAAGCTGCTGAGGCTGACTTTGAACTGGGATCTTCCTGCCTCAGCCTCCTGAGACCCTGGATTACAGGTGTGTGCCACTACGCCCAGCTCTTTCACTATTTCTTCTAGTGCTTCTACTTTGAAAAGTTTTCATCTTTCAAAAGAACTAGCATATTCAATATTTTATGTTCTGCTATTTTCCTCTGCGATTTGATCTTTTATATTGAACTGTGATCTGTCTGGAGAAGTTTTTTTAGGGAGTGAAGGAAGACTAGCTTCAATCTAAACAACTCCTACCAAAACTGTTTACTACCTGCTTGAGTCAGCTTCTGTGTCACTGTGACCAAAACATGTGACAAAAACAACTCAGGGGAGGAAGTTTATTTGGGGCTTAGGGTTTCAGAGGTCTCAGTCCATATAGGGTCAACGCCATTGCTTTGGCCCAAAGTGAGGCAGCACATCATGGGGGAAGGGTCCAGCAGAAAGAAGTTGCTCAGCTCAAGGTGAGATCAGGAAGCAGAGAAAGAGAGAAGGGGCCCAAAGGGTAGATGCACCTTTCCAGGGCAGGGTTCAGATGACCCTCCTCCTCCTGCATGCCACAGTCACCTACAGTTAATACCCACTGAGCCCATTCAAACTCGGATGGACCGATCAATCAGCATACAGCTCTCATAACTCAATCATCTCACCTCTGAATATTCCTGCAGTAGCAGGAGCTTTTTGGGGACACCATATCCAAACCACAATACTACCTCATCTATAACTCTGCTTTCAGCCTTTTTTTCCCAATAGAAAAAGCCCTAATTTTTTTTCTTATATGAAGCCTAAGTATAGTACACAAAACTAGAAACATGAGGCTAAAAACCAATTCTTCCTTTTTTTTTTTTTTTAAAGAAAGAGGGACAGTGAGAATGAGAGTGAGTGAGAGAGAGAGAATCAATTTTATTTAGTTTTTCATCTGGTTTTCATTGCTCTGACACTTAGCTCTGTATGTGGTGCTGGGATTTGAACACGGATCCTCATGCATGCCAGGCAAGCACTGTAACTACTCAGCCACTGCTCCAGCCCCCCTATCCTTCTCTCCTTGATTTCACATATGAGGAGGAACACAAGGATTGGTACTCCAGGGACCTCCCATGATTCCAAGTAGTCAGAACTACACGCTTGCCCTCTAAGGACTCCAATCGCTGCTAAACCCATTCAACATGACGACATGATGGATCATGCAGAATTCACCAGGAAAAGGGTTTCAACCAGGTTCTGCTCCTGGCTTCAGCCTGACAATCAAATCCAAGCCTTACTCAAGGCCACTGGGCACAGCCTCGCACACCACGGGCTAAGCTGCAGGGAGAGTGAGGGCAGCACCCAGCCCACAGCACTGCAGCCTGGGCTTCCTTACCTGGCCACAGTGAATGCATCCACAGGCAGGAGACGAGCTAGCTGGATGAAGACGTGATTGAGGGACGGACAGAAGCCACACCACTGTGCATAATAGAGCAGCAAAACACCCTGTGGAAAGGGAAGACACCTCACTCGCACTTGGCTCCCCCTCGTCTCCCTGATGCACGTAGACTGGCAGGCCTGGATTAACGCTATGCCCTATGCACAGAGTGCAGGGAAATTCACCTTCAGATCTCACATTCCACCAGCGCACTGTCATGTGACTAATCTGTACATCAAAACCTGACATATCGGGGCAGGAGCAGTGGCTCAGCGGTTATGGCACTTGTCTGGCATGTGCAAGTATACGGGGGTTCAAACCCGAGCACCATGTACACAACGCAGTGTCCAAGCAACGAAAGCCACATGAAAAACGAAATTAAAAAATTGATCCTGTCTCTCTCTCAATATCTCTCTCTCATTGTCTATCTTAAAAAAACAAAACCAACCAAACAAAAATACCTGACAGGTCATGCCTGGCATGGTGGTACCACCCTGCGATTCCAGCTACTCAGGAGGCTGAGGCAGGAGGATTGCAAGTTTGAGGTCAGCCTGGGCAACTTAACGAGACCTTGTCTCAAAACAAGAAATGAAAAGGGCTGGGATGTAGCACAGTGGAGAGGGCCCCTGGGTTCAATTGCCCAGCACTGAAAAAATAAACACAACAAACAAAAAACATGCTCACCCCAACAACTGCAGCTTTGGAAATTATTTCAACAGGGACAGAAGGTGTGTGATCTCCGCCTCCCTCATGACTCCATACCTGTCTCCGAAGCACAACCTCCCAGAAGGTATCTGTTGTCACTTCAGTGATTAAATGCTGAGAAGGGAACTGGGCAGGATCACTTCCAATCAGATGCCTTTTCAAGGGGCTGTAGAGAACGCTGAAGTTTTGAATAAAAGACTCTAAAAATAAAGAGAAAATGAGATCAACTCTCCTGTAGGTACAGGGAGAGGTGCTGGCCTACTTTAAATGGCACATTTTAAGGACAGGGATGACTTCCTGTGCTGATGCTCACAACACTTCACCTCTAAGCACAGCCTTGCACAAAGCTGCCCAGGGAGGCATCAGGCTGAGCTTTGGTAGTATTAACTGGCCAGACAGTCCTGCATACAATACCACCAAGCAGCGCGTTGCTGTGATACTTAGAGACCAGGAATCCCAGGCTGCTCTCTAAGGGCCAGTCCACAAACACACCAACGCACCACGACCTATTCAGGAGCTGCAAGACCTCTGCACACAGCTACAAATGCAGGGAGGCACAGGCTGCAGGAATGTGCAGGGTTCTGAGCTTATCAACTTGAGGACAAGGAGCTACTTTTATTGTTTCCTTTATTAAAATTCTTCAAATTTCCTTTTTAAAAGGTTAGCAAAAATAAACTCAATTACATGTTATAGAAAAACACATAAACAAAACCTTTAAATTCAAGCCCACAGTTCTACCATTCCCACAAATACTGCCATCTTGAGGGTCCTCTGCCTCAGTTTCACTTCTCTTTTTCTTCTAACACCCTCCATTTCGAGGTCCTAAAGGACAATGGCATGTTCAGCAGGAGGAGGAGGAAGTGAAGAATGTCATGCGAATACTAAAGAAACTCCATTCTCATCTGAGTGACACTTAGGGGGCTGTTGTTGAAACATAAAACCAAGAATTCTGTCCTAATCTGAAAGCAGCCTAAATTCTGAAACTGCCCTAGAGACAGCTGACCGAGAGTTGGCTCTCTCAGTCAACAACGTCACAAACACATGGCTTGCTTCACAAGGACCCTAAGAACTGTCACCAGCTACAGGACAAAGAAAGGGCTGAGCAGACATTTCAGAGTGGATACAGAAGATGGAATAAAACCTGAAGAAGGCTTCTTTCAGCTAACCCTTAAATTCAAAGTGAACACATTACAAGCTCGTTAAGTGACGGAGTACGGCTGCACAGAATTCAGGAAAATCCAATAAACACTTTCTTTAAAACACACGTGCTTGTTTCATTTTAAGAAAACCCAATACACCAAAATACCCTCAGAAAACATGAATTGGGAGCAATTTACAACATGAAAAGATCATGTCCTTCAGAAAAGGACTGCTCACAGGGCTCTCTTAAGCACAAGGAGCGCTCGTGATTATAATATAGAAGTTGGCATGGGGAAACCAACATTTCCGTGAAGTGCCTTCACAACTGCGACTCAGCTAAGAACCCACTCCGAGTTTACTCTTGCTTTCGTACCCTCTGAACTTGAAGAGAAAGTTTCCTTCCCTAACAAATTCCTCCTTTCTCCATTTGGCAAATATTGCCTGTTCCCTGAGTTTCCAATGAGGCTGAACTAACAAGGCTTTTGAATTCTCACTTCCTTGTCTGTCAAAGGCGCCAGGATGGTCCTGGGAACAGGCAGTGCGGGTCAGCTGCTGCTGCTGCCAAGCCACAGCACACTCTGGGGTCCTACCCATAATGGAGTTGCAACCTTGGAAGTGGACTTCAGTAGTCTGTCATACTTGACCTGTTTGCCACTATCTAGGCACCCAAGGTCACAGCTGCAGAAGAACACACCCGACCCGGAGGCCCTGACGCTCCACACAGTCACCCCATGACGCACACAGGGCAGCAAGGTGCTTTTATCTCCTCGTGGCCACCCACTCACATTCCTCAGCCCCTGGGCGTCCCGCAAAAGTGTCTGCCTCCTTGCCAGGTACACAGGCAGGCCCCCTGTCACTACAGCTGGCTCTCCCTTAAAAATGTGACAGGAATGGTCAATCTGCACAGTTGGACTCCTACCCCCACAGGTTGACAAGCTTATCCAAAGTTTGGAGTTAGGAAGTTTCCGTTTCATTTAATAGACAAAAAAAGCTTCTTTTAAAATCATGACTGATAAAGAAGATGTCCAATTGTCTAGAGACTTAAATGAGCCACAGAGCTGCCATCACCCCCACAACCCAGTGTAAGGAGCCCCACCAATGCCAGTTACCTATATTAAGATATGCAAAACTTATTATGCTGGGGAAGTAATCCACCTACAGTACCTAGGGTGAACTTCATGAGCGTTTGCTTTGGATCCAAGATGTAGTGAGACTCTTCTTTCACATCAACAATTGTGGCAAATTCTTTCACGTGAGTGGAGCTCGGAGCACCCAGTCTCTCCGCATATAACCAAAACAAATTGGAATCCAGAAGGTAGATGTTCAGGGTCTTGTTGGTTCTGCAGCTCAGGCCTGTGAAGGTTGTGCTGGCCACGCCCACTTCAGGGCCAAGATACCTGTTCTCCTCAATGTGAGGAAGGGAGCTTGGGGCGGCGACCTCACATTTCTTCTTCAGGGAAGAGAAAGCAATGGTCGGGGTTTCAAAGACATTTTGTTGAGAATCAATGAAGTTCGCCACGCCCCTGTTTATGGTCCTGCAACATGCAGTGTAGTAGCTGAAAGGGCTATAAGAAGTTAAAAAATTGCTGCATTCTATGCTGTCTGATGCCACATGATAGAAGGTCTGCTCCTTGAGGTAGAAGGAATCCAGAGCCGCCGCCATCTCAAAGAAGCTGCACTGTGGCACGCTGACCGAGTTTGGCCTGAGGCCCCCGGCAGTCTGGTTGACACAGAGCTCACAGACATTGTGGGTCCTGGAGAAGGAGTGCCCCTGGGGCAGCACCACGCTGTTGCAGCAGGGGGAGGGTGCTGTCAGTGGTGTGTCCAGTAGCGGGGCTGGAGGCTGTGGGGCCAGGGACTGGAACAACGGTGTATCCACCCGCCGCAGGTGCTGAAGTAGGCGCTCCACCACCTGGTCCCTGTGACAGTTGTTATACTCCAAGGCCACTTCGGTGATCTGAAAGACAGGGCGGAGCTGGTGAGAGGCCTTCAGATGCCTAGAAAGCACCTCTTCGGAGCAGCAGGCAGAGCACAGGCCTGGAGGACCCTCAGATGGAGCAGCCTCCCCAGATCTGCTCAGAGTTCAGGGTACTATTCATAACATGCCATCCTACTGATAAGAAGTGAACACATTATTTTGAGACAGAACAGGTCTTAGAGATGTCTTAGCCCACTGCACGAAGAGAGAAAGGGGCTCAGCCTAGAATTTATGTCTAGGCTGTCAAGAAATGAAAAGAGAATTTAAGAGAGCACGTTCCTTTACAGTGTATTGTCTTCTTTCTACATCTTCATTAATAAGTCTAAAAACTAACCAGCTGTGATGGTGTGCACCTTTAATCCCAATGGCTCAGGAGGCTGAGGCAGGAGGATCCCAAGTTCAAAGCCAGCCTCAGCAACTCAGCGAGGCTCTGAGCAACTCAGAGATCCTGTCTTAAAATTAAAAATAAAAAAAGGAGGCTGGAGAGTGGTTCAGTGATAGAACGTTTGCCTGGCATGCACAAGGACCTGCATTTGAACCCCAGCACCACATATGCAACTAAGTGGAAGAAAAACAAAAGCCAGATGAAAAAACGAAACTATTTAAAAAAAAAAAAAAGTAAAAAAAGGACTGGGGATGTGGCTCAGTGGTTAAGCACCCCAGGTTTAACCCTCAGTACCAAAGGGGAAAAAAGAGTCTAAAAACTTCCTAAACACCTAACAAATGCACCAAAATATTTTACAACATGCACATTTCCATATAAGGTCATCCTTCACAGCCTGTTCCAAACCACACTCATCCATCTCATCTTCTATAAGCTAACCTCCTCCTTGTCCTATGCCACCTTCTCTGGGAAAATGGCATCATCTCACCAGAAACTGGGGTGACCTTCAATTTCTCCTGTGTCAGCACTGCCCACCTCAAGTGCAGCCTGCTCTGACTTGGTGAGGCTCAGAAGCCAGTCCAGTCCGCAGCTATTTCCTCAGGTCTCCCACCTGAACTCAGACCACCACCGTCCTCTCCCTAAAGCAACTGAACCTCCACTCTGCCCCAATCCATTCTCAAAAATATGAGCCTAAACATGCCTGACACTCCTTGGTCAAATGATACCTGATGGGGCCCACTGACCTACAGTACAAAGCTACAGACAAGCTGGCCTGCTTGTCTTTCCATTCCCTCACCATCCTCAGACAGACCAGGTGCCTTCATCACACCTTGCCTTTATAGAGGCCCAGCCCTGGACATCACCTCTGCCATCTTTCCTAAGACTCGGCACTGACTGGCTGCTCAAACAAATCTCAACCTCTACACCCTGGGTGAGCTGAACTCCTCACCTCCAGGGTCCCTGATGCCCTTCTCACCCCTCCTCCCCAAGGGCTTACAGATGCCAAAGGCAGGGGTCACGTCTGATTTATCCTGCTAACCCTGGACCTGGCACAGGGCTAAGCATCTAACAAAAGCTCTAGAAGAGTGATGGCATATAGGATAATGCACACTCCCATCACTTCTCCCTATCAGGATTAGAAATTTAGACAGATGTTTTTTCCCAAGATTTTTCCATTTCCAAACTGAGTATCTTTAGCCCCCACCTCTGACCCTAACCCAGTTTGGTAAGAAAGAGGAAAAAGTTATAATGTTAAAGGCATTTACTTTCTGGAAGGGTGTGTTAACTTGAATCAAATTGCACTGCAGTTTACTACAGGGTATTCAGTCAGGATTTTGTCTCATTAAAAGAGTGTGGCGATCCTAGACAAGGATGGAGTTCAAGCCTCTCTGTCACTACATATGCATGCGCGAATGTGAAGCAACAAACCTCTTCGTTATGTAAGACAATGCTGAACCAATAAGAAAAAGAAGAAATGGTGTTGTATATTCACAATGATATGTTACAAATGCAAAAACAAAATAAAGTTCTGTAATTCTCAGCAAAACTGACACAACTGGATGACGCAATGCTACGTGAAGAAACCCAGATACATAAAGAAAATATTGTACGTTGTCTCATACGAAAACTAAAATAAAATTTAGGTGAAAGTAGAAAAAGTATGTGTGTGCAAAGAAACAGTTAATGAGTGTAATTCCAACTTCAAAAAGCAGGTTTTGGGGCTGGAGTGGTGGCTCAGTAGTTACGAAGCTTGCCTGGCATGCCCAGGGACACAGGTTCAAACCCTAGCACAATGAAGTGTCAAAGCAACAAACGCCACATGGAAAAACTAAACAAAATTGATTCTCTCTCTCTTGAAAAATAAATAAAAATAAAAAACAGGTTTCATAACAATATTTATAGAATTAACTCAAAACAGATATACTTGTGCAGAAAAATAAATGGTTTGAATAGTTCTTGGCATAAAGTAAATTACTTTTAATTTTTTTTTTTAAAGAGGGAGTGAGAGAGAAAGAGAAAGATAAAATCAACTTTATTTATTTTTCCATCTGGCCTTTGTTTTCTGACACTTAGTTGTATACATGGTACTGGGGTTTGAACCCAGGTCCTCATGCTTGCCAGGCAAGTGTTCTACCACTGAGCCATCATTCCAGCCCCTAAACCAATGTTTTAAATGGTTTTTCTTCTCCCTGTCCCATGCAGAAACTTCTCAGTTCTTTTTGGAGAAGTCTCTTTTGGGATACGCTGCACCAACAGGTGGAGCCCACTACGTCTGCCCATCCTGGAAGTATGTGACATTCAGTGACACAATAGTACGGAGGTCCTCCCTTCTACCCCCAGCACTCCATAAAACTTCAAGGTTTACAAAACACTCACACAGCAAAGCATTAATTACATTAAAGAGAGCAAAATTCCTAGAGTCTTCTTCCCTCACTCTTCTGTTGAAGGAAGTCCTGGGTAGACAGCAATGCTCTCGGGGAGGGAGGCATTCGTACTTTGCTCCTAAGAACTGCTTTTTACATTTATACTCCTTGTATGTAATAGGCAGTTTTGAAAATAGACCTCAAAGTTATATGTATTATTTGATGTCAGACTGAATTCATTTAAACTATTAGAGAAAACTGGCAAATAACTCAAAATGTTTGTGCAACAGATGACTTCTACTCTCTTTCATCAGAGAAATGCGTGAGTCAGATTGTAACAAGCAAGCCTGTGCAGCAGACGCACACTGTGACTGTCAAAGAAACGCTCACAGTGGGAGCGAGTCACCGACTCTGCTGGCTGAGGGAAGCATTTCCTTTATTAACAAGTTGCATAATACACACTGTGATATCATATGACCTCTCTAGAACTCTCTAGAGACAGCAGGGTGTCATGCTTTGTGTGCGCATACACGTGGATATGTGTGTGTGAGAGCAACTGCCCACTCCTGGCCTGGGCATGGCCTGCATGTGGTCACTCCTAATTGATGCCCTACCTGTGCCCTACCACGAGTGCTTCAAGTGCCCTTGCCTGGCTCCCTCAAGTCTGCTACCTCACTTGAGGATGGCAGCTCTCTCTCTTCTCAATAAGGTAATCTTCTTAGTTTCCTGCCCCAAACTAGGTTTCCAGTGGTGAGGGGAAACAAAGCTGCCTTAATTACACCTTCCAGTGCATTTATTAGTTGCCCCCTGTAAATGTGAAGTGCATCCTCCCCCTCGCCTGGGGCCCGATGAGTTTGCCTCTGGTCACTTTTGCTGCCGCCGCCCATCATAAACACCACTTCCACCCAAGTTCAGATTCTTACTACTTCTCCCTTTTCTGATCCTGCTGCCAGGAAAACATACTGCTCTGGTCATATCTTTACACTGTCAATGAGACTTTGATGGCTGGTTAGTCCCGAAATCCTCAGAGAAGCACCCCAGGCCCTGCCCGCCAAAGCTCCTTTCAAGTCTTCCCCAAAAAGCCCCACTCCCCATCCCCAGCCCAACACCCAAACCTGCTGCAGCCTCCCATCACGGTTCCTCTACCAAGGTTCTCAGCTTCCCTCAGCCCAGCAGTCTTCTGCTGCCCCTAGAAACCTTTCCCAAACACTCCCCTGAAGCCTCTCCAGGCCCATGCCTCTGGGATGGGGTCCTCCCTTCTGATTCCTGCTGACCCTGGGCCGAGGGCTGATCGCCCTCTGTCCTGAGTTATGAGCAAACTCTCAGTTCTCTATTGACCCTGCTTCTGAGACCAGTGGACCAAGAATGCTGTACACACCCTTTCCCTGACCCCCAGCAAGCTCAATAAACACTGGCCAAACTGACCCGAAACGAAACAAAGAGGGAAATGTGCTGGACAGACGTGTGGCCTATGGACTTCACAGTGCCAGAGGAGCTGCCTGGTTTTCAGTCACGTCAATCATACTCTCAGTTTGAGGGAATCCACCTCACAGGGAGGGACTATGGGAGGTCAGGGAAAGGAGCCACAGATGAACTGTGCCAAAAAGAAGGTCTATCAGCAGGTTTCAGGAGATTTGGGGGGGTCGTCCGGGAACTAGCTGGAAAGCAAGGGTCCCTCCCACCAGAAGCCTACGCCAACTATGGCCCTCTGGAGAACACATGGGATCCTGGCACAAAACAGCCCCTGGCCTGGGCACTAGCACTCCCAAACTAGACAAGAAATGGTCATGTAAAACTCTAGGACCACAGCTGCCACTGGGTGGAACACTCTGCCTCTCCCACAAACACCTGGCAGCTCCCAAAGCTGGACTCAGAAAAGGTCAGGGCTCTGGAAGGAGTGTCAGTTCCTAGAGTCTACATAGCGAAAGTTTTCTGAAGGAATGAAGTTTTGTTACTTGGAGTCCTCCCTTATCAGGGGGGAAGAGCAGAGAAGGAACTACTCTGTTTCTCTCTTCTTTTCTTCCTCTAAGCCAGGACAGCAGTGCTCATTCAGAAGGCTCCTAGAGGGGACAATAACTTTAACAACAAGGCTCCAGAGTAGCAAAGTGCGGAGCCTGGCTGGCGAGGAATCCTGCCCTCTGTCCCTCCAGGCAGCCGCTCAGGGGACAGGGAGAGGCAGCATCTGCCTGGCCTGGCCTGGCCTGTAGTACACTGGCTGTCTGAAATTGGTTCTGGCCAATTAAGGGATCCTTGAGGGAAAGAAAAAATAAACCCCCAGTAAATCCAATTTAGCAATCCCAGGCTCTCTCTGCTGACTGTTAGTGCTTTCTTTAAGTGCCTCCAAATGATCCATGTATAAAATAAACTCACACCCAGAGCAAGCGTCCCAGAAGGAAGGAAAGGCGGGAGGGAGAGAGACTCCTGGAGGTGGCTGCCTCTGAAAACAGCTCTGGCTCGGCTCTTGGTGACACAGGAAAGGCCGAGGGAGAAAGAGGTGTCCCAACATCATGCTGCTGCTGCTCCTGGCTGCAGGGCTGCACATCTCTCCTACGTCCCAACCACGGCTAGGGCCGACAGTCTGACCAACTCCCTCAGGACGGTGGTATTGCCGAGGCCATGCCAATACCTGCTGTTCCTGCCACTCACTGCCTCAGCAAGGGGAGGCTTGGTCTCTCCCTGGAGAGGTGGTTTGATTTCCCTTCCCACCTACATAATGTGACCAGAGAGGCTGGGGTGGCCCCTGTTCCAGGCACAGAGTAACCACCCCCCACACTGGTACACTGAGGAGGAAGAGGCAGAGCTATGGGTGGACTTCCTGCAGCCACTCAGCTGCTAGGTCAACACCTCTGCATGTGGCTGAGCCAGTGGGTTCTCCCGCCCTCTGCTGATGACGACAACCATGATGCTTACCTCATCTATTAGAGGGTGACTTTCAGCTAAGGGATTAAAAGGTATGAACAGAAAAAGCGCTGGTCCTTTCTTGAGCTCATTATGCAGCAGGAGACTCTTGCCTCCATGTGGTCGCAGCCATCGCAAGAGCGTCTCGCGGTTTTCCGAGGCCCACTTATAGATGTTCTCGGCTGTGAAGTTCATGACCTCCCTGGGGAAAACCTGTGGACGATGAGGGCACAGATGGGTCAGGAGGCTGGGCAAGGCAAGGCCACAGCGAAGCACACAGCAGCATCCTCTAGAGCCCCAGAGCATACCTGGGTGAGCTGAGCACAGGGGAGGCCAGCACTCCACCCACCTCCAGACCTCACCTCACAAGGGCAGAGAGCAAACGGGGCCGCAGATGACTTCCTATCACTGATTTACCTCCCCCGTTTTAGACAGACAGATGCACCAATCCACAAATAACCTCCCCTGCCTGGTGGTGGCCAAAAGGACCTCTACTAGCCTGTCCCAAGAGAGCCATTAAACGCCACTGCATATCTGTAGAAGGATCAAGACATCTATAGGAATAGGAACTAGGGAGTCAAGGACTGGATTCATTTTTACCTGAGTCCTAAAATCCTGTCCCCAAGGGGAGAACAGAGCCTCTGTGGGCATCTGCTGCATCAGTTTGGTTCACAGGCACCCCACTGACTGGAGGAGCGTGTAGCACAGAGACCTCAACTTGCACAAGGCTCCGGCTCCCATCTTGTGTGAACAGACACAGCAAAGGGACACTCAGTTTTAGGCTTTGCTTTTCTCCAACAACCAATGTAGGCAAGCACAAAATCAGATCTTAAAGTCCAAAGACGTGAATCACTAGTTTCAAACAATTTTCAGAGGTACTCTGGAGGGGTTCACAGTAGGAGATATTTGCTAGTCCTAAAATGGAAATTTATATTACCTCACAATGCAGATAGGCTTTTTTAAAAAAATATTTCTATACCAATAACATGTCATTTGGAAAAGGAATTCTACTGCTAAACACACCAACCAACCTTGAGAAGTACCCAATTAAAGCAGCACGCCCAGTGTATTTTATGATGTCACCTCCCAGTTGTACTTTTTTCTTCTCCATCCATTTAAAGTTTCTCCCTCAGTATCCTTTACTAAAAATAAATGTGGTGCATCTAGGCTAGGAATGAGGAATGTAGGGAAACAAGAGCTAGCAGAAGCAGGTGAAGTCCAAAGAAGCTTAAGCACAAGGACAGCGGGCAGGCGGCGGAAGGACCATCGCAGCAGGGGCACTCAGTGGGGCGGTGGGACTATGTAGACACGCAAACACCATCATAAACACTTCTACCCGGGAAGCACAAAAATACAACTGACTTGGAAAAGAACGTGCAAGAAGCACAGCGCAACATCTAGAACACTGGGGACGGAGAGAAGCCGGGTGACGGCAGCCAGCCCCCACCCGGGGAGGGCTCCTGACCCACCAGCTGAGCCACGGGAGCCCAGGACAGCCCAGGCTTACAGGGATATTCCTTACCCTGGTCACATGACCTGTAAGCCACTGACACTCTCAACGTTGTCACAGAGACAAGAAGCACTGAATGAAAAAAGTCTCAGTGACGTGACTGAGGAAGTGACCATCAACAGAGAAGATAGCACTGCGCAGGACACGGGCCAAAGCTCAGAAACAGCTGAGTAGAGGTCACCCCACCAAAAAGCAAATGCAATCAGGGAACAAAGGAGACATTGGAACACCAAAGATCTTGGGGCGAGAGGTCATCAACTTCTCCCTGTGACCTGACAGCTCGAAAAATCTATTACATCAGTAAAAGAGCAAAGCATGTCACATTACCACTCTTCACGGAAGGAAGGAATGAACAAAGAACGCCCACTGCCCAACGGAAGCCCAACCTCTGAGGACAAAGGCCCAGAGGAACAATTCTCCAACAGAGTAACTGCAATTTCACCCAGGAGGGAGAACTAACTAGGTCATGCCAGAATCTAAGAATAGGAACAACGAATTTCTGGATGTTCCATTCAAGAGCCCTCTAATGCATGGATTTGGAACCAGGAGCATGGGCTCTGGGGGCCTGCAGAATTCTCAATTTGTACATGAAATCACATGCGCTCTCCTAGGGAGAGCATCCACGATTCCATTCAGTTCTCAAAGGAGTCTGTGACCTACACAAGTTAAGAACCACTGCACTAATACAAACGCAATTTCAAAATACTTACAAGTGATGTGTTGAAATGTCTATGTAAATACACACTTCCAGAGTGCACTAAGGATACCAGTTTCGCAAGATGTTTATTTGTGATAACCCCAAATCGTACTGTTCCTAGGTAATCTGAAACAGAAAATTTTCCTTTATTAAAGAAAAGGCCTATGCCTCGAAACAACACAAAACCAATGATCAAGTCCTGATGCACACCTCACCTAGATGGGGAAGGAGAAGGAACTGAGGAACCCTCCTCTGGAAACAATCAACTCTGCAGCGTCAAGTCTACCCTGAGGGTAGCATCTCACTCACTTGTGCTGAGGAGTCTGTGATGATGATCCGACCTGCACCTTACTCACTAGCCCCTCTCAGGACCAAGGCGGCTGCTGTTCTCTCTGGACACTTCCCCTGGCTGGCTCCTTACCAACATGCACCTCCATTCTCACCTTCTCCATAAGCCTTCCCTGACCACTCGCTTAATAACAAACACCCAGGGGGAGAGTTTATGGGGGACTGTGACTCCCCCTGCTCAGGCACTCTCTTTAGCACTATCTTATTTTTATAGCACTTATTAATATCTATATATTATATATATATTCATAATATATATATATATATATATTCATTGATTTAGATTTTTCTTGGTCCAACTTCCTCTTCAGCGTGTCAGTTTCATCAAATTAGAGACCTTGTTTATTGCTGGTACACTATACCTATAGCAAAGCCTGGGGTGTACAGTAGAAAACTGATAAATATTTGTTAAATGAGCAAATCTAGTATATACAAAGCATTCATACAAATCAGTAAGAAAATGGTTAAAACGGGCCAACTACAGAAGAGAAATGTACATGGCTAATAACTGTATGGAAATACATTCATATTATCTCAGAGGAAAGCAAATTAAAACAAAAAGCCACTTTTTATTTCAAACTGCCCAAACTTAAGACATAGGAAGTGTCAAGTGTGAATGACAGAGCAGGGAGTGCTCTAGGACAGTGTTGTCAGGACGGGGGTAGGGGAGTGCGGGGGCACAGCCACATGGGAGGGCAGCTTTTGGCTGCTTGCAATGAGAAGGGACACAGCCAGCAGCCCCACATCTGTGAAAGGTTAATAAAAATAGCATTAGGACAGCTGCCAACAGGTACCCATAGATGTAGGAACTTCAAGGACAGTTATCTGCACTGCAATAACAGATCTCCAAGACACACATGACAGAAAAAGTAAAGACACCAAGCATACCTTTTATGTTAAAAAAAAAAAAACAACAAAAAAAAGCCAGGTGTGGTGGGTGGCACATGCCTATGGCCCCAGCAGCTTGGGAAGCTGAGGCAGGAGGACTGCCAAGTTTGAGGCCAACTTCAGCAACTCAGTGAGATCCTATCTCAAGAGAAAAAATAACAACAGGGCTGGGGATGTGGCTCAGTGGTTAAGTGCCCCTGGGTTCAATTCCCAGTACCAAAAAACTAAAATTAAAATTAAAAGTTAAAAAATCCCTCAAACTTAAAAAATAATATTTTTTTTCTCATAGGTGCCTATGCTTAGAAATGTAAAAGAATGTGAAAAGGTGGAGTGGTGACGTGTACCCCTAGCCTCAGCTGAGGCAGGAGGATTGCTTGGGCCCTGGAGTTTAATCAAGACCAGCCTGGTCAACACAGAACTCCATCTCAAAAAACAAATAAACAGGTTAATAAAAATTGGTTTGGTGTCACAGACAGAGATGAACGAGGATACCTTCTACTTTTGTTCACAGAGCGTATAATATTTTAACATTTGTGTGATTATAAAGTGTTTAGCGTTAAGGAAGGTAAATAAGATAGGGGAGGGAAAAGCACATTTCTTCCTCTCCCCTTTCTGGTTTACTAGCAGATATTACACAGAATCAGTTCAACTCTAAATTTACCGAGTTCTATCAAAGTGGCTAAGATATAAAACACAAAGGTGCTAAAGACATGAAGTTTCCAGTTCAATCCTGAGTCCAGCCTTCTGGCAACAACATCCTCCTTCCCTCAGGAAGGAGCAGCTGACCAGCACGAGGTAGGAGTGATATCCACTTTCTGCCATGGTGGACAG
The DNA here is from genome assembly GCA_004027875.1 of Aplodontia rufa. Taxonomy (NCBI): domain Eukaryota; kingdom Metazoa; phylum Chordata; class Mammalia; order Rodentia; family Aplodontiidae; genus Aplodontia; species Aplodontia rufa. The sequence continues at coordinate 45,939 of PVKS010002805.1, forward strand.
TCTTCGACACAAACCTGAAGAGTTTAAAATGGCACAAAAGAAATACAGGAAAAATACGCCAGAAATCAGACGCTGACAGCTTGCGGTGGAGCGGGGCTCAGAGGCCAGGTGTCCCCCAGTGGGGCTCAACACTGCAGTGATGCTTCCCATGCACACTCCAAACTGAGCTGTGGGGAACTGATGCGGAGCACAGTCACTAACAAATAAGCCCAACCTACTGCGAAGGAGGCGCCCGCCACACAGGGAACAGCGTAAGGGAGAGAACCAACCTCAGCAACTGCAGAGACACATGCTGACCCGGTGCTGTGAAACAGGAGCCCTCCTTCCCCAAGGTTCCTCGCAGACGTGTGGACCAGCGATTCTGAAACTACTACCTTATTTACTCCTTTGTAGGTAAATAGATCATACACAAGAGCCAGGATCCGCACTGCTGCAGTAAGAAGCTACAGAGCAGAGGGGAAGGCTCCTGTGGAGTTAGAATGGAGCTAGAGAGAATTACATAAACTCAGGCTTTCCATGTGCACACGTGCATGACATGGAAATGCACATGCAGGCACCCTCGTGGGTGCTGCCCCGTGCTGCCTGCAGAGAAGACCCTGCACCAAAGAGCATACCCAGCCCAGTCCAAACACTGCTCTTGGCGAAGAGGTTGGATCTAGTGCTGGGACAAGGGAAGAACAAGATAAGCCTGATATTTCTTGTGTCACAGTAAAGAAGTGCTCACAAACAATGGGGGCTTGAAAAATGTACACTGAAGAAGACAGCCTTTTAAATAAATCCTGCCAGGAAAACTGGTGATCCATATGTAGAAGAATGAGACTAGACATTCATACTCTCACCCTGCACAAAACTCCAAATGCAGCAAAAACCTACAAAGTAGGACAGAAACTTTGCAACTCCTAGAAGAAAACGTAGGGTCAACACTCTAGCAATGAAGTCAATAAGACTCCTTTTAAAGCTCAGGAAATATTGACAAGACAAGTGTTAACAAATGGGATGACATCAAACTAAAAAGCTTCTGCATGGCAAAGGAAACAATTAGGAACGCAAAGAGAGAATCTGCAGAATGGGAGAATAACTTTGCTAACTACTCATCTGAGAGAAGATCAATATCTAGAATACACAAAGAGCTCAAAAACTTTACACCAAAAAATCAAATAAATCAATTCATAAATAGGCAGATGAATTAAACAGATATTTCACAAAAGAAACAAAAATGTCCAAAACATGAAAAAAAAAGTTCAACATCATTAGCAATTAGGGAAATGCAATTCAAAACTACACTGAGATTTCATGTCACACCAGTCAGAACAGCAGTCATTAATAATAATAATAATATATGCTGGAGAGGATGTGGAGAAAAAGGAGCATTTTTACACTGATGGTAGAAGGGTAAATTAGTAAAAATGCTATGGAAATCTGCATGAAGGCTCCTCAAAAAACGAGGCATGGAGCATCAAATGACCCCACTATACTACTTCTCAGTATTTATTCTAAAGAATTAAAGTTAGGGGCTGGAGCGGTGGCTCCGTGGTTACAGCGCTTGACTGGCACGTGCAAGTGCGCGGGTTCAAACCCCAGCACCCACATACACAACTAAGTGTCAGAGCAACAAAAGCCATGTGAAAAACTCAATAAAAATTGATTCTCTCTCTCACTGCCCTTCTCTCTTAAAAAAAAAAAAAAGAATTAAAGTTAAACTAAAGTTATACTATGGTGATACATGCATCCCCATGCTCACAGCAGCACAATTCACAACAGTCAAACTGTGTAACCAGCCTTGGTATCCATCAATGAATGAATGGATAAAGAAAATGTGAAGCTTTATTCATACATAAAGAAAAATGAAATAATGACATTTGCAGGAAAATCAATGGAACTAGAGATCATCATGTTAAGTGAAATAAGTCAAACTCAGAAGGTCAAAGGTCATATGATTTCTCTCATATATGGAAGCTAGAGAGGAAAAAACAAAAGAAAAGTGGGGGCGTGGGGACTCTACCACTGAGTTACCTCCCCAGCCATATTATTATTTGCTTTTTTGCAGGCCTGGGGATGGAATCCAGGATGAGTAGGTGAGTGCTCTACCACTGAGCTACACCCTCAGCAGTCCTTAAAAATATTTTTTTTAAGGGCTGGAGCGGTGGCTCAGTGGTTTCGGCGCTTGCCTGGCAAGCACGAGGACCTGGGTTCAAACCCCAGCACCACGTACACAACTAAGTGATGGAGCAACTAAGGCCATGTGAAAAACTAAATAAAGCTATTTCACTCTTTCTGTGTCTCTCTCACTGTCCCTCTCTCTTTAGAAAAAAAAAAAAAAAAAAAAGAATGATGCAAGAACCGGTGCTTCTCATCCCCATATCCAAAGCAATTTCTGTTAAAGCAGTTTCTGTTAAAGCAGGGCTCCAGGTCATACCATAGTAGGGGTCGGATTCCATCATTTACAAAACCAATTCTTCTGTCCTAAAAGTAATGGGGCTTCAATATTTTGATTAAGAACTCTGAATATGTTCAATAATTTAATTAAATTTATCAATACACTCTTTTCACTTGGTAATACGCCAGCTTGAGATCTCCACTAACTCTAGTGACAATGGTTCAAAAAGCACTGCAAACAGAGATGGAGTGAGTGGTGGCTTAGTGGTTATGGTGCTTGCCTGGCATGCATGAGGATGCGAGTTCGAACCCCAGCACCAAAGCTTCTGAGCAACGAAAGCCACGTGAAAAACTAAATAAAAATGATCTCTTCCTCTCCCTCTCTTTAAAAACAAAATAAAACAAAACAAAACCAAAAAAAAAAAAAAAAAAAAACCACTGCAACCTGAGCACAGAGTACACACATGCAATCCCAGTGATTCAGGAGGATGAGGTAGGAGAATCACAAGTTTGAGACTAACCTCAGTAACTTAAATGAGACCATTTCTAAATAAGAAATAAAAAGATCTGGGGATGTAGCACAGTGGTTAAGTACCCCTGAGTTCAATTCCCAGTACCAAAAAGAAAAAAGAAAAAGCACTGCAAGAGGTATGAGATCTTGATAGAATATCTTGGTAAAAGAATTAATAACTAAATAGTTTTTACAGCTGCTCATGCAGGCAACTAAGTAGGTCAAGGCAACCAGAGCTCTACCCCTGCAGCTCTGCAGCAAGGGATACTGGCTTCTTTGTTGCCTGCTACAAAAGGTGCTGAGCCTCGGGCCCTGTGTCCCTCAGCTCAAAGCAGCCCTGCACCCCCACTGCAGAGCCACCATGCAGGCCCCCTGCAGCACGTCCCCATGGATGGGGAGGGAGGGGCAGCACTGTGGTGCACATGCTTCTGCTGCTGTCCTGAGCATCCACAGGTTTTGCGCTGAGCTCTCCATTCTCATCTTTTGACATCTGGGCAGGTTTACTCCTGGCCATCTTTTATGATGTTGGAGCTCTCCAGCACTAACAGGATGCCCCACCCTGCCTCCTGCAACTCCTCGGTTCAACTCCACATTCTCTTCTTGTGCCTTCCACACCCCACTATCACCATCTACCTCATGGCAATCACAAAAGGTGTGGGGAGATGCAAGGAGCTGAAATTTCCTCTGGTTTCCATTCAGATCCATCCGCATCAAAGGTTTTGCATTTGGCTTTCTACGTGTTTCCATGTCAGCCTACTGTATTTAGCATCGTTTGCCTTACAGTCGATTCTCACTACTAAAACTTTGCTTTAATATTAGGGCATTAGCATACATATTTTGAACCATGAACATCAGTGTGCCAAGGCATTAATATTTCAAATATTCCAAGAAATAGAAGACCTTTAATTTGTGGTTTAAAATAAATAATTAAGGGTGCTGCCAGAAGCAAATGGTCACAACTCACACTCATCACTAGCAGACCATCAGGACCACACTCTGAAACTTATCTCAAGGCTGTGCCTGCAGGAGACACTGTGTCTTATTAAACAACTGCTTTCCCCAGGACACCTGCACTGTTCTAGCTGGCAGCCAGCAGCCGCAAGCCACAGAGAGCCACCGCGCACTTGAAATGTGAGCAGTGAGGAACTAAATCTATTTAATTTTAAAGTGACAATTCAGCTGGAAGACCGTTAAGTATGTATAAAACAACTTGGGTATGTGAGTTTTTTTCAACTATAAGTTTTATGAAATTTAAATACACAAAGTATTTTCAATAAAATTTTAGTGTCTGAATTGTGATGTGCTATTAAATGTAAAGTGTAAAGCATAAAGTACTTTTCAAAGACTTGGCTCAAAAACCAAAAAAGGCAACATACTTCAACTAATTTTCATATTGATTACATGTTGAAATGATAATACTCTAGATATACTGGGTTAAATAAGACCTATTATTTGATTAATTTCACCTGTTTCATTTTAATTTTTTATTTCAGCCACTTGAAAATTTAATATTAACTATGTGATTCAAATTATATTTCTACTGGACTATGCCAAGATAATAAGGATGAAAAAAAAGCAAGATTCATTTATCTCCGAAAGAAAATCAGGCTGAAATGATATATCCAATAGTTAGTAAGTTTGGAAACTGGGCCATTTGCCTGGGAAGCATAAATAAGACAATGTTTACTGATGAAAATCCCTCCAAGAGCAGAGAATGATTATTATGAAGATGAGTGGTCCCCTCACCTCTCTGCTTTAGAAAGAAAAGGTGGGGCCCTAGAGCCTGGCACTCTAACCACAGACTTAAGTTAATTCTCTTAGAGGCCTACAGCATCTAAGAGTGAGTTTTCCCAGGGAGACCTGAAGAACCAACACCTGCCAGCACCGAGCAAGGTGAACTCTGCAGGTCAAGGTTAACCTCTGTGTGAGTTAAGTCCTCAGGATCACAGAACATGAGGCCAAGAAACATGCCCACAAAGACAGCTGCTAACAAATAAACCATGGTATACTTCCAAACTAAATACAACCAGATTGAGTCACATAACATTAATCAGCACGGCTAAAAAGCCACTTCCTCCTGGGGAAACTTCTTTCATCTCCTATGGTGGGAAACACTAACATTTCAAAAGGTACCTGCACTGTATGCCACAGTGCCATCTGTCTGCCTGGAAACAGTCCTCATTTTATTCTACTCTTTGTCATTGTTATTAATTTCTGCTTTCCCACTCCTCTTTTCAGGTTTTAGACAAGTTGGAAAAAGAAGAACAAAAGGGATAAAACCCCCTAACGCTCCTGAACACTGCTTAATGGTCCATTTCTCCAGGGTTTCTTAACAACTTACTGGATGATGACTCCACATATTTCCAATGGTAAATATATCCTTAAAAAATGGGGAAAAAACTTCAAAGGAATAAATAGGTTACAGAAATTCTTGTTTTCCAAGTATAAACCACTGCTATTATTTGCATTTTTCCCTAGAAATGTGACTTTGAGGTTTGTATATTTTCTAAATTCTTCATATAAAACACAAAGCAATTATCTAGAAAAAAAATGTGGCATCTGGGCCCCACAATACATTCTGGTGCTTGCCACGATACTGCTCAGTGAACATGGGACAGCTTAACTATGAGTTTCTTTCCTGTGAGTTAAGCAGGAGGGAAAGAGCAATGTAATTCCAAATACATTATTTTAGGAGAAAATAAATAGATCCAAACATTCATTGTCAAATATATTTAACTGTAAAATATATACCCTTACACCAGCTGTTCTCATTTAATAAATACCAAAACAATGTTAAATTGGTCAGTTCAAATACTTCCCTTGTGTACATTTCAATTAAATTCCTTTCTTTTTGCCTTCAGGAAAGGCAGGACTTCACAATCTAAACGTGTCTGCTTAGAAAGCCTCCTCCACCTGTGGGTTTCAGGTTCTTCTTTGGTCTAAACACCAGCTATATGAACCTGAAGCCCAGTGAGAAGTCATGGCTGGGCCATGGTCACACCAAGATGCCTGCCACTAAAATGTGTTTTTCTCAGGAAACCTGGTCCCTGTCTATGGGAACTCATCATTCAGAACGTATCATCAGAGCCCAAGGGAAAATCTGGAAACCAACCCAAGCTGCTAAGTGTAGACAGGCTACCAAGGCAACAGGAGTTCCAAGAAGGGAACTGTGTAGGAACACTTCCATTAAGTGGCCACAGGGTGTGAGACGTCAGGCTAGCTAGGCAAGATGTACTCAGTCTGCAGGACCTCACCTAGGCCTTGGCAAATCAGCAAGGTGGGTGTTAACCAGAAAAGGGCATTACATTTAAAGCATTACCGCAGGCAAGGCCAGGAGGAGGGAATCACCACACTGCCCAGCCACATCCCAGTGGTGCACAGTTGCCAGAGGCAGAGGGAGCAGGGCTGAAGAGGTGAGCTCTGGACCATGGGTCTACTCCCATCTCGGCTCCTGCATTTATCACTGTGTGACTGTACTAGTTTCCGTTGCTATAACAAATCACCACAGACTTAGTGGTTTAAAATAACACAAATTTATCTTACAGTTCTGGAGATCAGAAGACTAATAAGGGTTTCATGGGCTGAAATCAACCCTGTCCTGTCAGCAGAGTATGATCCTTCTGGAAGCTCTAAGAAGGATCCATTTCCTGGCCTTTTGCAGCTCCCAGAAGTCTGCCACATTTCTTGGTTAAAGTTCCCTCCATGCATCTTTAAAGCCAGAGATCGCTGGACAAGTCCTCACACCACATCACTCTGACATTGTTCTTCTGCCTTCCAATTCCACTATTAAGAATTTTTTTGGGTTGGAGTGGTGGCTTAGTGGTTAGGGCACCTGCTTGGCATGCAGGAGGATGTGGTTCAAACCCCAGCCCCACATACACAACAGAGTGAAACAAGACCCAGATGAAAAAATAAAGTGGATTCTTTCCCTCTCCTTCTATCCCATTGATTACAATGGGCCCGCCTAGATAGCCCGGGTCTCTTGATCAGCAACTCAGTTCCACTTGCGATGTAATTCCTCCTTGCCACGGAACAAATTTACAGGTTCTCCTTTTTGGGGAGCCATAATTCTGCCTACCACCTTGACCCTGAGTAAGATAACAACCTCCTCAGAGCCTCATTTTTCTTACCTGTGAAGCTGGGACAGTAATGGTTCCTATGCAAAGGGTGGTGGTGAAGACTGGATCATGCAGGCCAAGTGCCTGGTCACAGAGGTGCTCAAATATCAGCCTGTCATGTCCACCTGGAGTTGAGAGGTTCTTTGGGGGCCTTAGTTCTTTCTTTTTTCTTTTCTTTTCTTTTTTTTTTTTTTTTTTTTGAGAGAGGGAGGAAGGGAAGGAGATAATCAACTTTATTTAATTTTTCATCTAGTTTTCATTGCTCTAACACTTATTTAGCTGTGCATGTGGTGCTGGGGTTTGAACCTGGGTCCTCATGCATGCCAGGTGAGCATAATACTGCTGAACCACTGCTCCAACCCTGGGCCTTAGTTCTTAACTAGGAGCATATTATTTTCTTTTTTTTTCAGGGCTGAGGACCGAACTCGGGGCCTTGCGCATGCTAGGCAAGTGCTCTGCCACTGAGCTAAATCCCCAACCCTTCTAGGAGCATTTTAAAAGCTTAGGAAATAAAGCATAATGGAAATGAAACCATCTCTCATGAGTTGGGCATGGTGGTGCACACCTGTAATCCCAGCCATTCGGGAGGCTGAGGCAAAAGGATTGCAAGTTATAGGTGAGCCTCAGCAACTTAGAGAGATCCTATCTCAAAATAAAAAGAAAAAGGGCTGGGGATGTAGCTCAGTGACAAAGCACTCCTGGGTTCAATCTACACACACACATACACACACACACACAATCTCCCAGGAAATATGAGAATTTTGTTACTAAAATAAATGCAACAGAGTTCAAAAGTCAGTTTCAGGTGTGGGAACAGGCACTCTGGATTTGCTAACATATTTCTTCATATGTGTTAGTAAGCACCCAGAGGCTCTCAGAACAAAGGCAGATAGTCTGAAAAACAGTTCCCTCTACAAGTGAGAACCTGGATAACCAAAGAGATTATCTGAGATCAAGTAGTCCTAGACGGAACTGTTCCACTTGCCTAGCACTGTTAAGCCCAAGGCCTCATCCAAAGACAAAAGGAGCCCAAGAAAACAGATGATGCAACCGCTGAGTCAGCCTTTGCTTGGCCGTCCTGTTTCCCAAAGTCTTTAAAACATCGCACACAGGGCAAGAAAACCTGGATCCAGAGTGCTGAATCCTGCCTAAAATTCCACAACCAAACAGAAAATGCTCCAGAAAAGCTTCATGCATGAGTTAGGCTACGGAGCAGGACACTATGTGTGTCCCAACTCAGTTCCACCAGCACACTACAGCAAGCTAGATGCCACCTGGTAGAGCAGAGGGACCCACATGGCAATGAAAAAGATCCTCTTCCAAGAGATTCCTCTAAAGAAATCACTAGTGGAGTTATCACTCAGTATCTGGGGGGTTAGTTCCAGGACTCCCCATCTCCAGGATACCAAACTCTGAGGATGCTCAGTCCAGTAAGCAAAACGGCACAGCACTGGCACATGACCTATGTACACTTCCCATGTACTTTAAACCAGCTCCGTGTAAACTGAGAATGCCTAATACAAATGTCACACAAGCAGCTGTTATAGTATACTGCTTAGGGGAAATGATAAGGAAATACCTGCATGTTTAACACAGGCGCCATTTATTGCTCACTGTGTTGCCAGACGGCTCTGAACTCCTGGACTCGAGCGATTCTGTTGTCTTAGCATCTTGAGTAGGCAATGTTATGTTATATTTTATTCTATTTTATTTATCTATTTATCTATCTATCTATCAATTTATTTTTTAGGGCTGAGGACCGAACTCAGGGCTTTGCGCATGCTAGGCAAGTGCTCTGCCACTGAGCTAAATCCTCAACCCCAATTAGGCAACATTTTAAAGAATTACTTTTGAACTGCAGTTAGCTGAATCTGCAGAAATAAGGCCACTGTATTTCCCAAAGGTGGTACTTAGAAAAATGGATGCCATAAGGTTTTCTTGCCAACTAAGTTCAGAAATTCCCAAGGGAGAAAGGACAGGCTGGGGTTCCACAAATCTCTTGTCACAAGAGACTCCTACACACTGGGCCAGGAATACATGAAGGGCCAGGCAGGAGAAACAGTGGTGGAGAGATGGGATCCAAATGACGTTTAAAACCCCACAGTTAATATCCTTCTCAAGTGTGCTTTGTAGTCATCCAACCACCTTTCTAGCTACAACTATGGTCAAGCAGGCTATTGGAGCAGTAGAAACAAGGTGACACCTTGGCTTCAAGGCACTCAGTATACCCTATCTGAACACGTCACTCCTCTTCTGCCTGGAGAGAGATTTGGTCCATTGTGTGCAGAGAAACCATGCAACACACATGCAGCAGTTAGGGGTACCACTGGAAAGAGAAGAGGAAGACACCCCAAGGGCCAGTCACTGACATGATCCTTGTTTGGATGAATTCTAAAACAGACATGATACTTATCTGAGGCGCTTTCAATCTAGGAGCTTAGCTTCTAAAGTATCACAGGCTCTAAGACTATTACTTTACTAACACAAAAAGCACTTTACACATGATTTGGCCTTATAAAACAAGCATTATCCTTATCTCCACTTTCCCCAAAGCATAGGAGCATGTATTAAGAGTTTACTAGAAAACATTTTTGTAGAAAATAATGAAATAAAAAAAACAAGCAACTTAAAAATATGAACCAGATTTTCTTTAGGTAAATGAATAATGAAGGCTGCTACAGATATCAAATGGTACCAAGAGGAACAGGCGTGGGCATCCTTTGGGCTCTTGAAACACACAAAAAGGACAGCAGTCCACAATTAATCATTTGGCACTCTGAAATGAAGATACATTAACAAGAGACCTGTAAGACTTACTATGAAAATTAAAAGGAGGGTTTAAATAAATAAGTAATCATACTGTGATCCTAGAAAGGGAAGCTAAATGTTATGATCACATCAGTTATATTCAAGTCAATTTATACATTTAATATAATTCCAACTAAAAGTCTGTCAAAGGCATTGGATGGGTAAAAAGAACATTCCGCAAAACACAAGAACTAAAGTAAGTAGAGTACACACTTTACCAGGGAAAAACAATTTACAAAACAAGAAATTCAATTCAATTCATTCATCTAAAAATAGTCATCAATATGAAAACAAACAAACAAACAAACAAACAAAAAAACCAGAGAGAAGCCCAACTACATGGAAGTACTGACTCTGGTAAAGCAGGCATCGCTAAGATGTGGAAAAAAGGAAGCATCATTTTGTAAATTGTGTCGATCGATAAGCAAATGAGAAGGATGGGAAAAAATCAAGAGTTCTACATCTTCAGTCAAAATAAAGCCAGGTAGTGTACTTTCAAATTTAAAAAAGAAGTAAAGTAATTAAGTACCAGATTTTAAGAAAAAGTAAATAAATCAAAAAGAAAACCCAGACATTTAATTACATGAAAATATAAAATTGTTACGTAATGATGCAGTTACAGCGCTTGCTGGCACACAAGAGTACGCAAGTTCAAATCCCAGTACCACGTACACAACCAAGAGTGATGAAAGCCACATGAAAAACCAAATAAAATTGATTCTGTATTACTCAAAAAAAAAAAAAAAAAAAAAAAAAGGAGTCAGGCACAAGAGGGCTCATCTGTAATCCCAGCTACTTGGGAAGCTGAGGAAGGAGAATCACAAGTTTGAGGCCAGCCTCTGCAACTTAGTGAGACCCTGTCTCAAAATAAAAAAATAAAAAGGGCTGGGGATGTAGCTCAGTGTAGAGTGTTCAGTTCTGCAGGAAGAAGGAGAAGGAGAAGAAGAAGGGGAGTAGAGGGAAGGGGAGAAGAAGGACAAGAAGAAAGAGAAGAAGAAAAAGAAGCAAAAAGGCTAGGAAAATAATGGACAGCAATATAACCAAGTATCCCTGCCCTTACCACCTCAGCATCAGGCTGAGGCCCACAGGGATAGGACACCAGCAAATGAAAGGAAAGGAAAAATTAAAATAGAGAAAAAACAGTTCACGTTAGAATGCTGAGATGACAAATGAACTTTCACTTTCCCTATTTTTCTTTATTATAATTCATAAAGATATCCAACAACAGGGGCTGGAGTGGTGGCTCAGCAGTTACAGTAATAGCCTGGCATGAGTGAAGACGCAGATTAGAACCCAGCACCCAGTGAAGTATTGGAGCAACAAAAGCCACATGAAAAACTAAATAAAACTGATTCTCTCTCTCTCTCTTAAAAAATAAAAATAAAAAGGAAAGAAAGAAAGAAAAGATATCCAACAACAAACTGCCTTAAGAGAGTGGTAAAGCGCCACAGAACCAGGCCTTACGACTCAGCACATGCATTCCCAGGGGCAGGAATGAGCTCTCCACACACTACACACCCAGCCATACGCTTCACACAGGGCACAGTCTCAAATTATCTATAGACGGATGGCCAGCTGGCTTTAAGAACAAATGCACACAACTCAGAAGTGTCTTAGTCACTTCTACGGCAACTTCTAAGAACCATTCAGTCAGAGTGGAGATGTGGCTCAGTGGTAGAGCACTTGAGGCCCTGGGTTCCATCTCTAGCTCAGTTTAAAAAAAACATTAAGGCAAAAGGAAGATGTGCGTTTGAATCAAGGCTACATCTGCTACATGTGCTACATCTGCTTCATACTGCAACAGTCTACGTGTCTCTTCAGCTCAGCTCTCTGTAAGCAAACACTAAGCTTGGCAAACGTTTCTCAAGTCTTGATCTGTGTATACATTCCAAACAGGACATCAACCCAGAATTTACATTTGAAACTATATCACTTCAGAAAAAGTGTGTACTGCAATCTGTTATTAATAACAAGGAAAATATTCCTTGTCTTCTGAGTACGAGAAAGAAAAGGGGAGAAAGCCTAGGTGATCAAGACTAGATTCATTTTAGGTAACTGTTCATGGTATAGACATTAGGGAAAATCATCATTTCAAATTTGTTTTTTTTTCCCCCTTCTAAAAACAGTTCATTAAACAAGTGGGAACTCAGTCACAAAAAAAAAACCAGGGTAGATAAAGATTAATTAGAATGAATCTAAGTTCCTACAAACTTGCATATGCAATAGGACTTTACAAGGTTGGACCCAACTAGATAGGAAAGAAAGGTAGAAAAAGTAAATGCACAGACCACAGTTATGAGAAAAAAAAGTTCATATAATTATTTGTCAAAAATTGTGATTTGGTAGAGCTGCTCTGGAAAGCAGTGTGGAGAATCCTCAAAAAATCAAGGATGGATCCACCATACGATCCAGCAATACTTCTTGTGGATATTTTCCATGACAAGGCAAAATCTATGTTCACAGCAGCTCAACTTACAATAGCTAAATTAGGGAACCAAACCAGATACCCCTCACTGGATGAATGGATCTAAAAACTGTGTTACGAATATAGCATGGAGTTCTACTCAGCAATTGGAAACAATGAAATTGCAGCCTTTGAAGGTAAATGGATGGTGATGGAAGAAATCATGCTGGGTGAAGTCAGCCTAACCTAGAGTCGAGGTCGAATTTTTTCACTCTTTTGTGGAATCTGGGGCTGAACTCAGGCTTGAGTGAAAGGTAGTCAAACTCATGTAGAAGATCCGGCAAAAGTGTAGCAACACATAATCTAGGGCAAGCATAGACAAGTTGGGGGAAGAAGAGAGAGAATAGGGAGGGATCTAGGCAGACAATCAACAACGTAACATATTCTTTACCCCCCTGAGAATCCAAATACTTATGGAATCATTTAATTCTGGAAAAATCACAATCTAAGCATTTATATCGCTTGTAGGGGCAAACTATAGAAGAATCAAGAGACAGGGGTATGGGCGATGTGGGGGTAATTTTGGTTTAAGAACATATGCATATCATATTGTTACTTCATATGCATTTATAATTGTACAATAACTCAACTCCTTAATAAAAAGTTTAACAAAAAAATGAAAAAAAACTTGTGTTTTGGCCAGGGTGGTTTATTTTGTACTTCTGAGGTTTATTATTAACCTAATTAGTGCTGGGGCTGGAACCCTGGGCCTTGCACATGCTAGGCAAGGACTCTACCACTGAGGTACCCCCTCCTCCAATCCTTTTCCGTAGGGTGTATTTTTGATATGGTGGTCTCACTATGATACCCAGGCTGAGCTTGAATTCCTGGGCTCAAGGGATCCTTCTGCCTCCACCTCCTAAACAGCTGGAACTACAAATACCACCTGGCTTCAGCAATTTTTAACCACTTATCCCTCTTAACCCTATTTTATCCCTATTTTACCCTTCTTTTGCCTAAAGAAAGAAAGGTGAAGACTACCAACTTGTATTTGGAAAGGTTTTTCCACTTTAGAAATGTCTGAATGAAAAAATAGTTTAAGATGAGTGACTTATTTCTCACTAACATGGCATAGCAACATATAATAGACGCTAACCAAATAAAGCATCCTTCCACAATCCTAAAAAATCCCCTTCAGGGGGCTGGAGCGGAGGCTCCACAGTATGGCACTTGTCTGCCATGTGCAGGGACGCGGGTTCGAACCCCAGCCACATACACAACGAAGTTTTGGAGCAATGGAAGCCACATGAAAAACTAAATAAAATTGATTCTTTCTCTCAGTCTCCCTCTCTTAAAAACAAACAAACAAACAAACAAACAAAAAATCCCCTTCAGTTCAAGAGCTTGCAAGCTACCATCATCTCAGTGATGACTCTAGGTATCTTTTATTTTTAATCTTAAGTTAAGGGCTTCCTTAAAGGGCTTTAATTTTTCATGAAAAGCTTTGAACGTCTGCTTCTTTAACTTAGTTGTCAGTGTTTTGTTTGCAAAGTCCAAACTTTGATTCACTAAGTCTTCTTCGTCACTTGAGGGTGTGTAGTTTGTCTTCCAAGAGGACAGATGACATGAAAGCTTTCTACCCCAGTAATCCCCAGATAAATATGTGCACACAGTAAAATCTTATGACAACACACATATTAAAACGGCTAGTGGTATGACTGATGTATTAATGACATACTGTTACAATAAAAATTAAGTTGAAACAATCTAATAATCAGTAATAACCAGATGGCTACATATTTTTATGTACTTTTAATCTTACCCATATTTTTATGGGATAAGATGATATAGCCATTAATGTGATCACTCATTTGGCAAACACTGATCAAGCGCCTGCTATATGCTAAACACTAGAGAAAAACACTAAACCAAAGACACAAGGTCCACACCCTCAGAAACCTGCAAGTCTGGGAAAAAAGGAATTAAACAAACCATCTTCTAACTACATGCCCAAATGTAAACTGTGCTAAGGACTATGAAAGCAACAACAGGATGCCCAATTTAGACTGGGCAGGGGCTAGGGTACTGGCCTGTAAGAGTGATGCCTGAAAGATGAACAGGGCCTGCCAAACACAACTGGGTCCGAGGGCTGGGGCATTTTTTGCCTTCCAGGCAGGAGCAGCACATGCAAAGCACAGTCATGGAACAAGTATGAAAGTGGAGACCAGGCATGGATCCACTGGTGGAGTCCTGAATGAGTGAAGGGGCCTGGAGCAGAGTGGTAATGAAAAAGACGAATGTGTTCAGCAGAGAACCGACGAGCCTTGGAGTTACGACCCAGGGAGAACACAGTGCAATACGGAAAGTGGAGGACACGATGTGAAAGCAGGACTCCAAATAATGTACGCTTCACGAAGTAAACTAAGTAAAAGAAGTGTGCACTGGAGAGAAAATGGCAGGAGGCGCATGCTGTAATGTGACCAGACTTTTAGATTTGTTAAAAAAACAACTCCTTAAAGGAAGTTTATTGCTAAATTATGGTATATGCAACTGACAGGTCAGATAACCACCACGAATTTTGACCAAAACTTGTAACTACACATTAAACAACGACCAAATGACATAATAAATTTTATAGTAGAAAGTATATAGTTGTAGACACCATATGATCAAGTCATATTTTTAAAAAGCTAAACATTTAAGAAAAATATTTGAAATAGAACAATATCGTTTTATAGAACATGAAAAATGTAATTATTTACTAAACTACATTGAGAAAAAGAATTCAGCAAATTAGAAAATATAATCATAATGATAATATATGCAAATTATATCAATACAAACGCATCTCAGTTGAAGTACGGATGTCTTAATGTGAATCAGGCTTACCTTTCTTTAGCGAGTGCAATGCTGAGGTGAAGAAGGTCAGATAGCCAGGAGGCTGGGGTGAGCCACTGAACTCAAAGTACCCGAGAACTCCAGGCTGCAGGAACATGAGCACAATTAGGTGACTGAGACACTTTCGGTCCTATAATGCAGGGTGTTAAATATACAAAAACAACAAGACATGACAACTGATAATCAGGACTGCATTTTGCTGCATTTCTTTCTTTTAAAAAGTCTAACCAATCAAATCCCAGCATCATGTATACAACTGAGTGTTGGAGCAACTAAGGCCATGTGAAAAACTCTGTCTCTCTCAGTGTCCCTGTCTCTTTAGAGAAAAAAAAAAAAAAAAAGTCTAACCAAGGAAGGTTGCCAGCTGGGGTTGAAGTCTGCCTCCCTTCCAACAATACCAGGGTGAAGGATGGAGTGCAGCAGGCTTCACAGGAGGGCACTGTAACTTCCCACTTCCACCCTAGCAAAGCTTTCCTCTTCTGACAGCACACTCCTCCTAGACTGGCTCAAAGCTTCACCAGCGAGTGCGGGTGCTCAGTCACTTTGGTTTAGTTCACTCCAAATTTACCTTCCCCTTTAACTGGAAATTAGGTTATATCTATCTGATTGGTTTCATCTGTGTTCCTTTAAGGTGGCCTTTCTCCCCAGCACCCAGAACCCAGCACAGCCCAGTGGGCAAGCTTCCTTTTTGGTCAGTCAGCTTCAGAAGGCCCAATGCTTGCCTTCCTGCTCCTCCACCCTTACCAAACTCATTTCCACGAGTTTTCCAAAGAATGCCCTTCAACCTGCCAATCCAACGAGCTGTCCCCTACTGGACACATTCTGCCTTCCTGCTCACAGTACCTAATTCCCGCTTTGGACCTCCTGCGACACGTCTTCTGCTGCTTTGGCTCTGTAATAATTGTGTCTGTCTTAAAAGCCCAACTGTGGGATCCCCAAGGCAAGTGCTGGGCCTGGAATCAGAAGACCTAAGCTCAAGTAGGAGCTCTAAAGGCTGAATGCATAATACTGGGTAATCCTTTATGTTAGCCTTGGTTTCCTCTATGACCAACAGGCCCAGGTCTTCATGGAACTGGTGTGAAGAGTGAGCCTGAAGAACTGTAAGGCACCAGGCAACATGAAGAGCCCTCTCCCGCCCTAAAGCCTGACAGCAATCTCTTAATAACTATGGAGGCTTATCCACCACCAGGACAAAATTGAACCCAAAAGCTACAGTAGAAATTCAATATGTTGGCAAAGTTTAAAATCAGTGCATTGTACAGAGGAAGTTTCTGAGCTGTACTAGAATACATAATATTCCCAATTATTTAATTCACAGGATTCAACTTTAAATAAGTCAACTAGTTTTAATTCTGATAGAAACTGAGATGGAACATCCAGGAACCAGCAAATGACCAATTTCTCAGAGGAAACAGGAAAAGCAGAAGGTTGCTTTGTTTTTTGGAGCCGGGGACTGAAGCCAGGGCCTCAAACTTGCTTAATTAAGCACATGCTATACCACTAAGCTGTATCACCAGCCCAAGTTATTGAAAACAAAATTTTCTTTTGTCCTATTCCTTCAAAATATTTTTTTTTAAAGAGAGAAGGACAGTGAGAGTGAGACTGAGAGAGAGAGAGAGAGAGAGAGAGAATCAATTTTTATTGAGTTTTTCGCATGGCTTTCATTGCTCCGACACTTATTGTGTACGTGGGTGCTGGGGTTTGAACCTGTGTACTTGCACATGCTGGGCAAGCGCCGTAACCGCCCAGTCACCGCTCCAGCCCCTTCAAAATATTTTTAACAAGTCAACCTACAGCTGTCTTATAAGTAGAATTTGGGTTCTTATGGTATCAAATCCTTCTATGGTCATGTAATAAACTTTCCTAAGAACAAAGGAAGATAAAATCTTCAGAAATTCTAATCATTTAGTTAATATGGGACATAATAAAAATGGAAACTAATTAAAGAAAACAAATTCATTTAAGTTTCTTTAAATTCTGACTAATCTTTCAAATTGGAACCAATGGAATAAATTCATTCTAAGTATTAAAAAAGTTCCATAGCTAGAAATTAAATGACTTTTACTTCTCTTCCAACATTCTTATGGCAGTGGATACATGGTGCATTATATATATATATATATATACACACACACACACACACACACACACACATGCAAAGATACATGGATATACATTTGATTACATGCATGTACACTAACATATACGCACACATGCACCAAATAACAAAAGTAAAACAAACATGAATTCTGAGTCGCCAAGGGAAATCCAAAATAAACCTTTAAAAATAAATAAAGATTGGACCATGTAAGGTGTCCTTTGTGGACATTTCTACAGCATAAAGGTTCTTTCTTCCTGATGGCATCCCCACTGCAATTTACATAGGTTGTAAGAAGGAGCCTCTATCTTCCAAGAAATGCTATGGAAATTTTTTTTCTTTTTCTGGTCCTAGGTAGGGATTAAATCCAGAAGTGCTTAACCACTGAGGCACATCCCCAGTCCTTTTTGTATTTTATTTTGAGACAGGGTCATCCTAAATTGCTTAGGGCCTTGCCAATTTGCTGAGGCTGGCTTTAAATTTGCAATCCTCTGGTCTGAGCCTTGGAGTTGCTGGGATTAGGAGTTGCTGGGATTACAGGCATGCCACTGTGCCTGGATTGCTACGGAAATTTTCAAGAAGTTCACCAAACAGTGTAATGCAAACATTCACTATTTACAACACAAAAAGTTGATAAAGCACACCAGCTATCTCTGCTACTTAGGAGGCGGAGGAGGAAGACCTTGGGTTCCAGCCCAGTCTGAGCAATGTAGCAAGGTCCTGTCTCAAAACTAAACAAAAACAAGAGACAAGTGAAGTATGTTCAATACAGATACAATACTGCAATAGTCTGCACTGAATTTTGAAAACTGCCACATTTGAGAACCTCCTCAAAATTATGATAAAGAGGAAATAAAGTGAAGCGACAGTTATCTGTTTATTTCTAACACAAAATATTGTTTGGTTTTTGTTTGTTTTTGCAGTCCTGGGAATTGAACCAAGAACCTCACGTATGCAAGGCAAGTGCTATACCACTGTCACATCCCCAGTCCTCTACTGCAAATTGTCATTTAAAAGTCACCCAATCAGTTCTGGTTGTGTGCAAAATAAAATTTGCAACTATTTCTCTAAAATTCCAATGTCTCCCCAACAGAAGCCATATCATAAGGAATTATCACAAATTAGCTACATATATTTTAGTTTCCTCCACATTTTGAGCTGAAATCTGAAAAAAGGTAAGTTTAAGAAACAAACATATGTGCAAACATAGACCTTTCTAGATCTAGGCGTGGGTTTGCTCAACTGCAAAAAGCACATGAACTGGCTCAAAGGAGACAACTCTAACCCCGTACTCAACGTCTTTGGAGGTACCCTTCTAGATGAGTTGGCCAAGCACTCAGGCCACCTGATGCTGGGAACCTGATGTCAGGTTTTAAGCCCCCTTAGTACACAGAGGTCCCTCTGCATTCTGATGCTTGTCAGTGTGACGTCTCTAGTAGTCCTCTCCTGGATGATCAGCTTCCAGGAGAACAGCCAAGGGCTCAAATGCCAGTGCTGCTCTTCCTTCACAGGGTTGACCAATCAACAGTGTCATCAGAGTATACCCTGGTGACAAGACCCCCTGTGACCTCTTCTCTGGCCTCATCAGTCCAATTCCTTCCTCAGGACTTTCCACTGACAGTCCCACGCTCTGGAGCACTTTCTCCAGTCTCTTGAGGGTTAAGTCAAATCACATAGTTCACTTTAAGTTTTTCTTCCAATCTTATTTTCTAAAGAGGTCTTCCTTCCCCAAATCACACTTCTCTATCTCATTTCACTATGCGAGACTGTCTTGTGCACTCACTTCCAGGACTGCCCTAACAAACTGCCACAAACTGGTGGTTCAAACCACAGAAATTATTCTCACAGTTCTCCCAGATGCAAGTCCAAAATCATGCTCTCTCTGTAGGTTCGGGGGCAGGGGTTCCTGCTTCACCTTTTCCAAGCTTCTGGTAGCTCCAGGACTCCTCAGTTACAGGCTGTTATTACCCCAGTCTCTGCCTTTGTCTTTACATGGCCCTTTTCTCTGTGCCCCCTCCTTTTCTGATTAAAATGCCAGTCTTTGAATTTAGGACCCACCCTTAATCCAAGATGATTTAATCTTGAGACCCTTAATTAATTACATCTGTAAAGACCCTATTTCCAATTAAGGTCACATCCTCATGTTTCATCCAGACACGAATATCTGCACAGTACCTATTGTTTGTTTTCCTGTTTGTAGGGTTGGGAATATACAGCTCAATGATACAGTGCCCAAGGCGCTAGGTTTGAAATCCTGTGCACTACTAACATAATATAAAAACTATTTTTCTGTTTGTTGTCTATCTCCATGTTATAACTCCATGAAACAGAGACCCTCTCTTATTCATACTACACTTGCAGCTCAGAGTGTGCCTGGAACAGAACAGGCAAACAATAAACATTTGTTAATGAACAAATAGGAATAAAAAGATCATAAGACAAAACTCCACCATCGTTTACAATTTAGCAAAAAAAAAAAAAGGCACAATGAGTACTGGATTATAACTTGATCCAGTTTGTGTGTTAATCCATCCCATAATGTACTGCATATTTATTCAGTGCCTGTTGTAAGGAGGCTGGATATTGGTGACTCATAAGAAGCCAGCAAATCCTCCTCGACATATCCTGTGTAAGCAGGCACCGTCTGTGGGATAGCATGAATTTCAGCAGTGGTGCACACACCCTCTAGTGGCCATGAGAAGAGTTACCTTGCTGTGTTTTTCTCAGTGGCTCTTGAAATAATTAGGTACCAAAGTTAACTCATGCCTAGAAAATATATAACTATACTGTCACAGTGCTATACAACTATGAATTGACAGAAGTGGGACCTATATAGCACCCATTTTCTCAACACTCAGACAAAATCTTATTTACCTGCAATATGATAACACTAGGAGCCAGGCATTCTCTCCAAAATGCTCAGGTTTTCTGTCACCTGGCAATTTACCTAACATCCCCACTTCTCCCCCAAAAAAGATTCCCAAGACTTTTCTCATCCCACTTAAATGTAAAACAATTTGGTTTGCCAAACCACAAAGAACAAATGTAGAAATGTATGCTAAATAACTACAGCTATATATATATATACACACAAGTATATATAAAGAATGGTTATATATATATACACATGCACATGGACATGTACAGCTGTTATGGGGGTAAACACAAAAGAACCAAGTATGGGTGATATGGGGGTGACTCTAAATTTGGATCAAATGCATATCAGATTGTTACTTTATAAGCATTTATGACCATACAACTCAACTCCTTAATAAAAAATTAAAAAATAAACAAAAATAAATAACCATTCTTAATTACAGAAATTCACAAAAAGATCTGGAAAATATTTCAGCTGCAGAAACAAGATAAAAAGTTCAAAATAAAATACTATTGGCATTTGGTGGTTATAAATGGATCATTTTGTGCTTTAAAAAATAAAAAAGAGGGGGCTGGAGCAGTGGCTCAGCGTTTTCAGCGCTTGCCTGGCAAGCACAAGGACCCGGGTTCGAACCCCAGCACCACGTACACAACTGAGTGTTGGAGCAACTAAGGCCATGTGAAAAACTAAATGAAGTTGTTTCTCTCTTTCTCTGTCTCTCTCACTGTCCCTCTCTCTTTAAAAAAAAAAAATAAATAAATAAAAATAAAAATAAAAAAGAGGGCTGAAGCGGTGGCTCAGTGGTTTCGGCGCTTGCCTGGCAAGTGCGAGGACCCGGGTTTAAACCCCAGGCACCACGTACACAACTGAGTGTTGGAGCAACTAAGGCCATGTGAAAAACTAAATAAACTTGCTTCTCTCTTTCTCTGTCTCTCTCACTGTCCTCTCTCTTTAAAAAAATAAATAAATAAAATAAAAAAGAAAGTACTGCTAATAAAGAAGCTGCCAATACTCAAGATAAATAATTTCTAAAAAAAAAAAATACTGAAATTAGGGGCTGGAGCGGTGGCTCAGTGGTTTCGGCACTTGCCTGGCAAGCACGAGGACCCGGGTTCAAACCCCAGCACCACCTACACAACTGAGTGTTGGAGCAACGAAGGCCATGTGAAAACCTAAAATAAAGTTATTTCTCTCTTTCTCTCTCTCACTGTCCCTCTCTCTTTAAAAAAAAATAAAAATAAAAAATACTGAAATTAGAGAAGCCATAAAACTAGTCATTTTGAAAACCACACTGACATTACTCAACACTCCTTCCTAATCAACTTCATGGTCACTACAATAAAAACGACACTGGGTTCTGGTTTGACCATGTTGTCCTCAATGATAAACCACATCTTCCAGCCTATAGCTCAGACAGGAAGAAGCCTCAAGGAACAAAGAGTCTGCAGTTGGAGTAACAGCAGGAAGCAGAATTTCCTTACATGGTTTGCAAAAAGATGACGTAAAGCTCTTGGTCTCTCTTTACAGCATCCCCTGGCAAGTTCACTTCACTTTTTAGACACATTATGATTTATAAGATATATCACCTTAGGGTTTATCTGGGCAGAAAACACTAGATCCTACCCTGGCTCAATTTGGTCATTGTCATACACAGACCACTCCCAATTCTGCAGAATTAATGCTGATGACTTATTAACAGGACACAGTAAAACTGCATATTTAACAGTAAGTTAAGAGCCATGGCCCCATCCTTCACCACTATTTATCCTTACATCTGTTCATAAAAATAAAAGAAAAAAGTTAACAGCCAAATTAGAAGTCAACACCTTTCAAATATTTGTCATGAAAAAAAAAGTTTCAAAGATGACATAAAAGAGTTAATTAAACATCTGAAATTAATAATTGATTTCTTTTTTTTTTTTTTTAAGAGGGAGAAGGAGAGAGTCACCAAGAAAGGAAAGAGAGAATCAACTTTATTTTTGCATCTGGCCTTTGTTTCTCCGACACTTAGTTGTGTATATGGTACCAGGGTTTGAGCTTGGGTCCTTGCACATGCCAGGCAAGTACTCCAAGAGCTGAGCCCCAATATTTGAAATTTTAAGCTGTAGACAGACACTGAAGCTTTAATTTAGTGACTTAAAACATTACTGTAAGGAGTATGGGATACAAGAAAGAATTTGGGGAGCCAAAAGTGCTGTGTCTTTCTATATTATTTAAGGCAAAATTGTTTTTATAGACTGGCTCGGCAGCACTCAGGTTTGAACCCCAGCACCACTTACATAACTAAGTGTCAGAAAAACAAAAGCCAGATGAAAAAATAAATAAAATAGATTTTTTAAAGTTTTGTTTTTCTAGAAATTGTACCTGGGGTCAGTTATATTTTACAAATATAAACTACAGTTAATGATTAACAACCTTGGGTAGATTTGAGATCTCTAGGTCAAATAAAATATTTTTTTATAGTTAGAAACTACTCTTCTAAATAATTTAATATCCAATTTGAATTAGGCTTTTGAATGGATTCAACTGTAAGACACATAAAAATTAAAACCAAGATATTAATTACAGCATTTCTTTCTTTCTTTTTTTTTTAGAGAGAGAGAGCGAATTAATTTTTTCATCCTTTTTTTTCTCCTACACTTACTTGTATATGTGGTGCTGGGGTTTGAACCTGGGTCATCACACATGACAGGCAAGCACTCTAACCATGGAGTCACCACTCCTGTCCACAACATTTCTTTCAATGACAGAATAAGCATATAAACAGAACTCAGTATACGTAACAGAAGCTTATGTCAGGATGCTGGAGTGGTGGCTCAGCAGTTATAGCGCCTGCCTGGCATGGGCCAGGATGCAGGTTCGAATCCCAATACCACATACACATGGAAGTGTAGGAGCGGGGAAGGTCACATGAAAAACTAAATAAAACTGATTCTCTCTTTCTCTCTCTCTCTCTCTCTGTCTCTCACTCTTAAGCAAATTGATAATCAAAACTTGGTTTTTTTAAAATATGAGGAATTATCCAATGTGATCCTACAAGATGTCACCAAAAAACTGCAGACATAAGAAAAACAAACAACAAAAACAAAAACCCAACTCTTCTACTATGATAAAGTGTCACAAAAACATTAAATAATTATTTTGACCTAATTTTAGTGTACTTGAAATTAAACACAACATTCAAATTTATACTTATGAAAAGTACAGGAAAACATAAATTAGAAGATCAGGCCCTCAACTAAAGTGTGCTTTTTTAAAAATTAGCAAGCTCTTTAACATATTTATAATTTCATAATTTTGGGGTTGTTCACTTTTTTTTTTTAAGGAGAAAAGCCAGTTTGAGTAAAAAGTTGAGCATCGGGGACAGTATTATTATTATTATTATTATTATTATTATTATTATTTTTAAAGAGAGAGGGACAGTGAGAGAGAAAGAAAGAGAGAATCAATTTTATTTAGTTTTTCATACAGCTTTCTTTGCTCCGAGACTTCGTTGTGTACATGGTGCTGGGGTTTGAACTCTCGTACTTGCCCATGCCAGGCAAGCACAGTAATCGCTAGCCACCACTCCAGGCCCAGGACAGCATTACTGATGACAATCTAACGTACTCCTGGCTCACGTTCTCTAGTCAAGGCACTGTTGAATTTCCACCTTTTCTCTATTGTTACTTATCTATTATAAGCACTTAAACTTCCAACTATTAGATCATGGCTTTCTGTGTGCTACATGGAAAAAGACACGTTTGAACTAATACCTGTGGCACTTGGTCTTGAGGCCTAATTGAGGAAACTGAATCATTTAGAGCAATGGTTCTCAACTGGTAATTTTGCCCCCAAGGGACAATTTAGCAATGTCTGGAGATATTTTTGGATGTTGCACCTGGAGAAGAAGATACTAGCATCTAGTGACTAGGGGCCAGCAAACCACAGGACTGCCCACCACAGCAGAGAATTCCCTGACCCCAAATGTAAACAGTGCCATGGTGGAAAAACCCTAACTTAGCAGATAACTGCAGAAGTATCATGGTACTATAGAGCAGGGCTTCCAAAATTCCCTTAGCTTCCCCACATATTCAACATCAAAACCACAAAAGATTCTGATCTGGAGTTGTGTCTTTACACTACTTTTACAGAGGTTTGTATGAAAGTGGCAGCTTCTTGCGAGGCAATACTATTTGTTCTGCTTCACAAGACAAGTGGCCATGCTGGCCTTGGTTCCCTAACTCTTCATAATTAATCAAGTATTGTCTCTTCACAACCCGACCATTTCATCTCCAGTGAGAAGCCCAACAAGACGACACTAAGGACAGGGAAAGCTGCCCACAGCTCCAGGGAGGAAGCACTCCACTTCCCTTGCAGACTACAGCAGGGCTCCATCGCAGCAGCACTCTAGGTTCCTGCTGTAAAGGTCCTCTCATCTTTTTTTTTTTATTTTAAGAAAAGCAATTTTATTTATTTTTCCAACTGGTTTTAGTTTTTCTGACACTTGGTTATAGATGTGATGCTGGGGATTAAACTGGGTCCTCAAGCATACTAGGCAAGCACTCTACCACTGAGCCTCCGCTCCAGCCCTCTAATCATTGTTACACACCACTAATTAACTGGGCTGCCCTAACCAACCACACATCAATAAGACTGATGGAAGGAACACCTTATCCAAACACTGCTGAACAGGAAATTCAAAAGGTGCAAGGGTCACAGATCTGGTAGCAGCTTGGCTGTTCAGCCACAAATGTGCACTTGTCTCTCCTACAGATGCCACTAGAGAGAACACTAGAAATAACAAGTCCATAAATTTTAAAAGGGGTAGAATCTGCTTCAGATTGCAAAGTCTTGCCTCAAAAATAATTCCTAGCTGGGTGCATGGTAGCACATAGTTACAGTCCCAGCTACTTGGAGGCTGAGGCAGGAGGATTCCTTGAGCCCAGGTGTTTAGGATCAGTCTGGGCAACATAGGGAGACCCCCGTTTCACAAATAAACTAATGAAATAACTTTTCTAACCAGAAACTTAACAAAACTTCTGTCCATCTCTTTCCAACCTCTAAACTTTGCTGAAGCCACAAGGGTCAGTAGGAATTATCCAAGCTAAAACGCTTATTTTACAGATAAGAAATCTGAGTGAAGTTCATATATTAGACTTGCTAAGGTCAGGGTTAAAACCCAGCCTAGCCCTCTAGAATTCTAGTTCAGCTCTTCTCCTTTATCACATCACCTCTGCCAAGAACTGAAGCAGAAAAACTGGCTCTGATTTTCTCTGGATATAAATCTCTGGTAGAGGTGAAAATAGTAATAAAGATACCTCTCAGTCTTATTAGACTAAATAATCGATTGTTCCCAAATCTTTAGGGAAAAGTTAACACATGCTATATGATATCTGTTGCTGTTGTATCGCTCTTCTTGTATTTCTCTCTTTCCTTTTCAGAAAAGCTTGAGTGAAAATTTAAAGAAGAAGAAAAAAAAGAAAGAAAGAAAAACTAGGGCCAAGCACGGTGGTGCACAGCCATAACCCCAGCAACTCAGGAGGTTTAGGCAGGAAGATTTCAAGTTTAAGGCCAGCCTGGGCAACTTAGCAAGACCTTGTTTCAAAATAAACCAAAAAGGCTGGGGATGTAGCCCCGAGGTAAAACATCCCTGGGTCCTATTCCCAGTACTGCCCCCCACAAATAATAACAATGATAACAACAAAAAGAAAGAAAAAAGGGGAGTATCCACAAAAACTGAGCAAAGTACTCTACAAACAAACCAACAGAGCACGAATGAAGCTGACATGCTGGCCCTGAGGTCATTTCTGCCATCTTAATTACAGAACATTTTTTTCTTTTTATATAAGTATCACATTTATATTTCTCTTAGTAGTCCTAATATCCAGGATATTTTCTAGAGTATCATTCTTTTTTTTTTCCCCAAAAAGAAAGAGGTGTGTGTGTGTGTGTGTGTGTGTGTGTGAGTGATTGAAAGAAGCCCATTTATTTTTTCACATGATTTTTGTTTTTCCAAAACTTAGTTGTGTATATGGGGCTGTGGTTAGAACCAGGGTCCTTGCACATGCCAGGCAAGAGCTCTACTGCTGGACCACTGCTCCAGCCCTTCTCATATCATTTTTACTGAAAACAAGCTTTCACTGACTGACATTAAACCCTGGGCATTTTCTATGTCTTATCTGGTTTATTTCTGTCTTATAGTTGAGAAAATGAAGACTTAGAGAGGGTAAGTAACTCAAGGTCACACAGCTAGTAAGTGATGGAGCTAAGCTTCGACTCAGGTCTGACTCCTGGCTTTCCACTATTTTGCTTTGCCACCTCCAGTGACTGCCTGCTAGCTACTGCCAATCTGAGAGAAAACTCACTGATCACATGTCACGGACTGCATCTAAAGAATTAAAAGAAGTAAGAAAACCCTGGCCCAGCCCTTGATGTCCAGGAGGTGAGGAACCAGCCCCAAGTCCCCCTGCCTCCCAGCACAGTTCCCACCCATCAGCCTGGGGAGATGGAAAACAAGCCTCAGAGGTACAAAGAAGTCCATCCATGCCTTATCCACATGGGATTAAGGAACATTTACTCCGATGACATCTAAGATCTATAAGTTGAATAACCAGATATTAATAATGCTGCTTGTGGAATCTGCTAATAATTAACACATAAATACTTTCTAACATTAAAAAAGGTATAAATGATATCATGGTGATAAACTTCACATCCAACCTACATGAATTATATATAGTGCAACTCAGTCACAGTTATAATCGGTCAGTGAGGTCTACAGTCACACAGTTCTTATCTCTATCAGGTATTTATGGTCTTCGTATTGTTGTGCCCACACATGTATACCTGGATGTACTTGCTACATCCAAGTATAACCTTACATGTCCCAATGAAGGTTTTGATGGAGTTACTTTTACGTTATTTTTTTTGGAGGAGGGGGGTTCCAGGGATTGAACCCAGGGGTGCTTAATCACTGAGTCACATTTCTAGCACCGCCCCCTTTATTTTTTAAAAAAGAGAGAGAAGGAGACGGTGAGAGAGAGGGGAAAGAAGGGAGAGAGAAGGAAAGGAGGGAGGGAAAAGAGAATCAATTTTACTTAGTTTTTCATCTGGCCTTTGTTTCTCCTGACACTTGGTTGTGTATATGGGGCCAGGGTTTCTACCCAGGTCCTCAAGCATGCTAGGCAAGCACTCCAATTGCTGAGCCACTGCTCCAGTCCCATCTCCAGCCCTTTTTATATTTCATTTTGAGATGAGGTCTCACTAAGTTGCTGAGGCTGGCTTGTTGATAATGTCAATACTGGCTTCTCAATAAGTTATCCTGAAAGTGCAAGAAATATCTTATAAAAAAATTTATCAGGGGTTGAAGCTGGCAATGAGGAAGCAAAAGAGAAGCCACCTTAGGAAAGTTAGGAAATTTTCCACAAATGATACCTTGAAATAGTTACACAATGAATAAAACAGAAAGGCATGTATTTCCAGGTTTTTGTTTTTGTTTTTTTAAAGCTAAACTACAATAAGAAAAGTGGAGTACTTCGGCAAATCTACACAGCATCAAATGACATTCTTAGAAATTTACAACTGCATATAAATTGTACTCTAAATTAACTATGAGAGGTGAAACTTTGTTGAAAATTCCCAAACAAAACACAGACAGCATTTTACAAGTATTCTATTCCCTTAAAATTCACTTGCTCAAACCATCATTATGATCAGTGATCTCAAAATGCACTTTTTTTTCCCAGGGTACAGGGAACTGGACCCAGTGGGGCTTTACCAGTAAGTGGCAGCACCAGTCCATTTGTGCATCCGCCCTTCCTTCCTATTTATCTATTTTGAAACAGGGTCTAAGTTGCTGAGGTTGGCCTGGCACTTATGATCCTTCTGCCTCAGCCTTCTAAGTAGCTGGGGTTACAGGTGTGTGCCACTGCGCCCAATTCAAAATGCGTTTAACTGGGGGTTATCTATAAAGTGATCTTTTAATTGCTGCAATTCAGGAGGTATTTTTTTTTTTAGAAAGAATAAAAATACCTTTAAATATGAACAATCCAATATAACCCAGTAAAAGGCCTTGGGAACAGAGGAGATATGAAAGATAGGTACCTCGTAGTTTGAGAGGAAATCTAGTAATTCTGATTGAGATGGGATGTAGAGAAGTGGTTTCATCACCCGGCGGACAAACTTCTCAATGTAAACAGCACTCATGGGGCCTTTGTATTCGATTGGTCCAAAACTAGTACCAAAAAAAAAAAAGAAAAGAAAAAAAGAAAGAAAGAAAAGAAAAGAAAAAAAAAAGTAAATAATAATAAATAAATAAATAAAAATTTTAAAGTTAAAAATAATACACCATGCATTAAGCCTACAATGTATAGCTAAAATCATCAATAACATAGAATGAAAATGTCTTGCTTAGTACCCAACTGCTTTGGGGAAGTGACCTCATTTGCTCAGGAGATGCTAGAGGGCTAATTAGGATCAGCAGTTTAGAAGAGCAAAGGGGAGGACAAGCAGCCACTACCCTTCCATGAGCTTCATGCAACTGCAAACAAAATTTATTCCAGTCTCTGAAATAAAAATGAATTCCCATATTTCCTTAAAAAACACAAACAAAAACAAGGCTGCCCTGGAATCTGCCACCTTCGAAAGGACTCTAGGATCTACAAACTTCCCTGTGTGCGTGCAGAGGACTTTTGCATGCATTCAGAAATGAGGAACAAGTTGAGCTGCTGGCCTTTGACCTACTAACTAGTAGTTATTAAGCATTCCATAGGCACTTACACAAAGGATCACTAAATGAACCTTAAATCTGTCTAAAGCTTTATCACAACAGGAAACAAACAAACAAAAAAAGACATGGAAGTATGGAGTTGGGAGCTGTATAATCAATCTTCAGTCCTTTTCCTCATATCCTGTGGGGATCCAGCACTGCCTAGTAATGCCTCCATCATTTAGTTATCTTCCTAAGTAAGTCAGAATTCTCACATGGCCCTTCCCTGCGCCCACCACCAGTCCTGTTTATATTTCATTTTGAGAAAGGACCTTGCTAAGTTGCTGAGGCTGGCTTCAAACTCA
Source organism: Aplodontia rufa (assembly GCA_004027875.1). Classification (NCBI taxonomy): domain Eukaryota; kingdom Metazoa; phylum Chordata; class Mammalia; order Rodentia; family Aplodontiidae; genus Aplodontia; species Aplodontia rufa. The sequence goes on from PVKS010002805.1 coordinate 75,084, forward strand.
TGATCCTCCTGCACCACTGCATCCAGCTCACACGGCTCTCACAATACAGACCAATATAACTGGATGGTAGGTGATGGGGTAGGGGAGGTACTAGAAATTAAGCAACTCTATTCTTCTCTGTAAATAGCAACTGACACTAAGCCCATTGTTAACAGCAACAACGGAGCACAGTAAAGAATTAGATGCTGTGCTCACAATACTGTAATACAGTTACAAACCATCATACACACATAAATTTTAAGATAAACAATTCCTCAGTGCACACTGCAGAATATGATGCTAAATGGATTTCATTATGAAAAAAGTAAAGGCAGCATTGTACATGCACAGCTGGAAGAAAAGAGTTGAGAATTCTATTGGTTCAAAACTTACCACAAATTAGTTCAGTTTAGAAATTATCGACATCACCACCAAGCCCATCAATCACCAACAATTCTTAATTTGAAGGGAAAAAAACTCCTAAAAACATCTGGTAGCTTGTTTTGTTCAGCAAAAAGGAGCCAACCAATCCAGAAAGCTCGTCTATGTAAGCCAAAAGGTTTTGCTGAGTTTTCTTGGCTTGATGTTACAAGGGTCCAACTGGCTTACAAAAGTTAACAAGATCCCAGAATGCAGGAGGTGGGGCATGTTTTATCAATAAATTACAGCCACTGCTACAGGACAAGCTGATCAGGGCTACCAAGCTTGGGATGGAAGGTTTTGAGAACAGACCTCCTGGTTCAGACCCTTAACTAACTTTTTCTGTGACTGACTAGTATCAATACAAAACAAAAAGCTAATTTAACAAAACAGAAAAGCCTATTAGTTTTGTTAGTAGCTTCTCCAAGAAAAGCCATCATAAAAAAGAGCAAGAGCAGCAACAAAAACACACAAACAGCAGCAGTGTGCTTAGTAACGAGACCCAGAGGGCACATCTGCAGGCCCAATTTAACCAGAAGCACCTTGTGACTACTGAGAATGCTCCCAGTAGCGTTGAGCTGATAGAAACATTTGTATTTGTGTGTGTGTGTGTGTGTGTGTGTGTGTGTATGTACACACACATGAAAGAGAACTCTTGAGTATTCTAAGGTAGATTACAAAAGAGCTACCTTTTGGGGATTTCTGTGCCTTAGCTCTGTTTTAGGTATACTGGGAACGGAAATGTTGAAATGAGTAATACAGGGTCTAAATTGACTTAAACAAGTTAAACATCAACAAGCAAGATGCATGGCAGGTATTTCAAGGGGAGTAGCAACCTCCAATTCCTCATCTGTAAAATAAGGAGGATGTACTAGATATCTCTAAAGCTCTTTTCATGTTCTTTCAATCTTTCTACAAAAGCTAAGAAAACAAACAGTATATACTCATGTATCTCAATATGATATGTGCACTCAATTCAAGGGAATTCTTCTGATTTTAATGTTGCATCAAGTTCAGACCACCTCTGGGTAGTATGCAAGGACTTTCACCCCTGCTAGTCATTTTGCTCATTTCCAAAGCCAGAGAATAAAGTACAGGCTTCAGAAAGCAAGGTCATCACCATGGTACAGAGCAGAGAACCTTCAAATATAGTTTACACTGACCTTTAAAAAGAAAGAAGAAACCCTAAGACAATTACTGAGAAAGTATTCTTATATTCGAAACCACCTGCACTTCAACCTTCAAAATACAGGTGGAACCTCAAATTACGGGGCAAAAAAACGTGGGGTGTAAGGATCAAAAAATGGTCTTAATAGTCCTCGAGCAAAAACTGGCTTATTACTGCAAATATTAAAATTATAAATATTCAATTAATGTCCAAAAAGAAAACGTGGGGGTAGAAGTCAGGTAGGGAAGTATGATTTTGTCCAAATATTATCAATCACTCCTGGAAATATTATTTGCCACACAGCATAGTACTGTATCTTTTTATATTAGAGACACAGAAGTGGATGGAATGGGATGGAGAATCTATAAATCACAATCTACTGATGCTTGTTAGAAATCGCTGTTGACTATAGTCCAAGAAGTTCAGAGGGAGGGAAAAGGAAAGTCTTAACTTCCTCTTCTGCCTCCAAAACCCTTTGAGTCAGAGTCTCAGGCAAGACTTAATAATACCCACAGCCTGGTCTGGGCAGTACTCTAAAACAAACACCAGTGTTTCTGCAACAAAAAGAGGTCCCTTAGTGGGATAAAGACCACAAGTAGCTTCTTCTTACTTCAGATTGGATAAATGCATCTGGAGACAAAAATCATGAAACTAGTTTTTTAGTCCTGTGATTTCAGAACTTTAGATATAGAATTGTGGGCCAGTAGCAATTTTCTTCCCAGTTGAAAATATGGTAAGATACACTGTCGAAAATGTGATGCTGCCAGGTAACAAGATTAGGAATTTTGTGTATTTTTGCAATGTAAAATGTTTCTTGACTATCTGAAATGTATAAGTCATTCAAGGAAGCAATTTGGACTTCCAAACACAACGCTACAGAGGGCTGGGGATGTAGGCCAGGAATTCAATGGAGTAATTCCTCCTTTTAAAAATAATACCATATCCCAAAATAATAGAGATAAAAATAACAATACTGGGGGCTGGAGCGGTGGCTCAGCGGTTTCAGTGCTTGCCTGGCAAGCATGAAGACTCGGGTTCAAACCCCAGCACCACGTACACAACTAAGTGTTGGAGCAACTAAGGCTATATGAAAAACTAAATAAAGTTGTTTGTCTCTCTGTCTCTCTCACTGTCCCTCTCTCTTTAAAAAAATAAAAAGATGTTTTCTTAAAAAAAAAAAAAAAATAACAATACTGTAAGAGAGCAAGGGACGCAGCTCAGTGGCACAGCACTTGCCTAGCATGTTCAAGGTCCCAGGTCTGAGCCTTAGCATTGCAAAAAAAAAATAAAATGCCTTAATACATATAATGACACTAAAAAGATATTCACAAAAGGGAGAAAAAGCAGTTTAGGAAATAGTATTATTGCTTGATCCCATCTTTAGCTTATAAAAAGGAGACAGATGTATACATTCATAGGAGAAAATAAATAAAAATCCAGAAGTTTTGATATTGATAAAGAACTGAAATTGGAAACACTACTGAGAAGTCCTTACCTCCGATGATACAGATGTATTACAGGAAAATAAAAGAAGTGTTTCTGTTTTCTGCATTTCCCCTGGTTCCACCAACAGTTGATTGCCACAAACAACACCTGCAGAGCCAAAAAAAGAGGGTTTCAAATGACTATGAATAACAACTGAAGTTGCCAGGATTTGAAAGATGAAATTATAAAAATGGAACTAGTCCTCTCTTGCTGAAACAGAAAGTATGTTAAAAAAAATTGCTTCAAGATGTCAAAGAAAGCCATCAATTGCCATTAAAATAAAAGACAGATTCTTCTCTGTAATGTCAGCTAGGATTTGGAGTCTGACCCAAAGAGGAAAGTTATTTGCTTTGAATTTTCAAGTGAATGAGTGCCAAGGAGCATTTTCTAAGCAGAATCACTGAGAGAAAGATGCACCCTTGGGCTGAGTGTCCAGCTCCGCTGCAGAGCGCACGCTTAGCATGCTCTAGCCTGGGTTCAGGTCCTATACCATAAAGACAGATGAACTACAGAAGGGTATGTCTTGATTCTCAAACTAAGTGTCCAAAAATGAAAATGTTACTGTGAATAGAACATCACAAGATAGTGAGTGAGAGAGAATCAACTTTATTTATTTTTTCATGTGGCCTTTGTTTTTCTGACACTTAGTTGGGTATGTGGTGTCGGGGTTCAAAACCAGATCCTCGTGCATGCCAGGCAAGCACTCCAGCTGAACCACCACTCCAGCCCTCAAAGGACTATTTTTAATGACTATTTAAAAAAACTAATAATCAATGGCTTAAGCCATGCTCTAAATGTAGTAAAAACATGGATTAAACTTACATATTTATAAGTAGATGCTGAAGTATTTAGGGAACAGTGTCCCTGTGTCTGCAATTGACTTTGAAATGTGCCAAAAATGAGACTGATTAATGGACTGGAACGGTTTCTCAACTCTAGAAATACTGCCATTGGGGCTAAATACACTAGGGGTCTGGTTATGTCTATTTTATGATAACAGAATATTCTAACAATTGGATACAGGACGGTGCAGGCACGTAGCAGCTTTCCTGGCCCCTGCCCCCTAGATATGAGATCAACCCCTTTCTCAAACAGTGACAGCCAAAAACGTCTCCAGACACAGCCAAAAGTCCTGGAGGCAGGCAATGGCAAAATGGCCACCAGTTGAGAATGTCTGGATTTGAAGATTGTTAGAAGGGTAACCACACAACATGTTAGAAGGGTAACCACACAACATTTGCACAATAAGATGGTAACAGAATGAGATGGTCAGTACATGTAAAATCCCTTCACCTTTGCTCTATATACGTTTGAAAATGTTCACAGTAAACTGTTGAAAAATACAAAAACAGACTACAAATGAAGAGCTACCTCCAAGTGTTTCTGCGCCTACTATCAGCATAACAACTTACTCACAACTTAGTGGCCACCCTTCAGAAATCCATTCAGAGTCTACTTCTAGGAAAAAAGAAAAAGACCAATGGCTTTAATTAAGATTTACATTTTTTTAACTCAAAAATAGGGTACAAGCTACCATTTTGCTAATTTTACTATTCAATATGGTTCAAAGATTTTTCCTGTTCTAAAAATAAACCCACTCTTTTCCCCTCCAGAGCACATGGAACAAAAAGCTCTCAAAGTGGAAGAAGCTGAAAAACATTCTTTGAAAAGAGGAGGGCCAATCACTATGGATGGCACTATACCCCCTACTGCCTATTTCTGTGGGCTCTTTAACAAACTGGCTCCACTGGAATACTGTTATGATTATTCCGATATCATCATTCAAAATGGCAAATTTTCCAGACCAAATGCCTCTAATCTATAATTCATTTAAAATACAATAGAGGGGCTGGAGCGGTGGCTCCGCAGTGAAAGAGCTGGCACGTGCGAGGACCTGGGTTCTAACTCTAGCACCACACGCACAGCTAAGTGTCAGAAAAACAAAAACCAGATGAAAAAAGTAAATACAATTGATTCTTTTTTCTTCTCTCTCCCTGCTCTATCTTGAACAAAGAAAAAAGAAAAAAAAGTGTTAAAAAATAAATAATTACAATAAAATAAAATTGAATCTGCCCTTTTCCCCTGTGTGGGTGATCGGATCTTTGCTTTCTAGATTCAGAAACCTGGGGAATAACTGTCCAAATGGTCACTGCTCGCCTCCCAGTGCTCCATTACAATTGCCGTTCCCTCCCTGGGAGAATCCGCCAGCTTGCTTACTACTTGTTTTTTTTTTTTTTTTTTTTTTTTTTGAGAGAGAGAGGGACAGTGAGAGAGAGAAAGAGAGAATCAATTTTATTTAGTTTTTCATGTGGCTTTTGTTGCTCCAACACTTCGTTGTGTATGTGGTGCTGCAGTAAGCACCCACATCTTCATGCATGCCAGGCAAGTGCTATAACCACTGAGCCATCACTCTAGCCCACTACTTGCAATTTTTAAAGGGGGTGGGGAGAAAACAAAATAAATTCCAGGGGGCCACAGCTAGAACAAAATGAACCCCACCAATACTAATTCATGTTATAAGGAATAGAGAATTTTTTTCTTTTTAAGGGAGAAGGACAGTGAGACAGAGAGAGAAACAATTTTTATTGAGTTTTACACATGGCTTTAGTTGCTCCAACACTTAGTTGTGTACGTGGTGCTGGGGTTTGAACCCATGTACCTGCGCATGCCAGGCAAGCACAGTAACTGCCGAGCCACCGCTCCAGCCCAAGAATAGAAAATTTTATTTAAGTAATACTTGATACACTCTCAGGAATATAAAGGTTAAAAAGGGTTCACTGGGCTACGGAGGTGCTTCATGACCATCTCTGACATTACTTGTTACTCGTTTCTAAGAAAAACTAACCAAAAGTTCCAAATGAACTCCTGCAACTGAGCTGCCTGCTGAAGGTACCTCAGATCAGTGGTTCTCAGCAGAATCCTCTAATGAGTCTGTGGGGCACTTTCTGCTAGTTGCCACAGTTGGAGGAAGTTACAGGACGTGTGTAGGACAGCGCCCTAGCAGATGTCCTGCAATGCTCAAGATTGCTCAAGCTGGGCTGGAGCGGTGGCTCAGCGGTTTCAGCGCTTGCCTGGCAAGCACGAGGACCTGGGTTCAAACCCCAGCATCACGTACACAACTGAGTGTTGGAGCAACTAAGGCCATGTGAAGAATTCAATAAAGTTATTCCTCTCTTTCTCTGTCTCTCTCACTGTCCCTCCCTCTAAAAAAAATAAATAAATAAATAAATAAATAAAAAGATTGCTTAAGCTGTCATCCAAAAGTAGTTCTAAACTACTGTCAAGCATTCAAGAGGGGGAAAAACCTGTTTGGTACCATCCAAACTCAGAATCCTTAAGTCCCATTAACATGTGAACACAAAATCCCCTTATACATGCAAATTCTAAGTGAGGCTGCTGTGCTCACTGAATTTCTTAGGAACATAGCTTCTGTGTAAACTGAGGACAAAGAGCACTTGTTGTTCAGGACTTTACCAAGAGCTACTCACCACTTTGGAAAGTCAATCAATCATAATACCCCCATGGCATCTGACTCACCAGCACATCATACTTCCATCAGGCTGGTTTGTTTTTTGTTTATTTGTTTTTGGGTTTTTTGGTACCCAGGACTGAACCTAGGGGCACTTAACCATTGAACCACATCTGCTAGGATTACAGGAGTGTACCACCATGCCTGGTTCTAGGCAGTATTTTTAAATTAATAGTGGTTCTACATAAAAAATAGGCACCTGCTTTGCCCAAACATTTACAGGCTAAAATATATAAGATTTAGTTGTAAATTTCTTCTCCCCACTATTTTTGGTTACAATTAGCACACTAGATCATTTTGAAATTACATGTGCAGGAAAGTTTTATCATCAATGAATTCCTTTTCAGGACAGAAAAAAGGGCATCACAACATACTCACTTTCTAAGAGGCACTAGAATCCTCTGGGCTAAAACCACTGCCATAACAGATGACTCATTTGCTTATTTATCCCTCTTACCTAGTCCAAAGGTGGCATTCATTAAACATCTGTTGAATATAATTCTGGTTCATTAAAAAGGTCAGTCTGGGGTGGTGCGGTGGCTCAGCAGTTATGGTGCTTGCCTAACATGCGCAAGGACGTGGTTTCAAACCCCAGCACCACATACACAATGAAGTGTCAGCGCAATGAAAGCCACATGAAAAACTAAACAAAACTGATTCTGTCTCTCACTGTCCCTCTCTCTTAAAAAATAAAAAGTCAGCCTTGTTATGTAGTAATATCATACACAAATTTCTTCTACATGAAACATCTATCTAGCAAATAGCAAATGGATGTGCAGGATACGCATAGAACTAGGATTTTCTGCCCCCTCCCCTGTTTCAGCACTGAAACTTCACTGGCCTTCATCTCAAGATCCAGAATCTGCTTCCACTCCTGCCTCCAACTACAACCTTCACAATCAAACCTCTGTCCTTTACAGCAAACTTTGTAACTAACAAACTCCTGGAGCTCATCTTGACAAAACTGCCAGCTGGGCAAGGTGTCTCCCTGGGACATCCTCCCCTTACACACAGGACTGACGATCACTAGCTTCTGGGGCTGATAGTCAGCGTTACCTGGTCTGATTGGGCAAGGTGTCTCCCTGGGACATCCTCCCCTTACACACAGGACTGACGATCACTAGCTTCTGGGGCTGAAGGTCAGCGTTACCTGGTCTGATTGGGCAAGGTGTCTCCCTGGGACATCCTCCCCTTACACACAGGACTGACGATCACTAGCTTCTGGGGCTGAAGGTCAGCGTTACCTGGTCTGAAAGCCGACTCGCCGTGTGCTCGATTTCTGCCCTGGCAGCAATGGACTGGCCACACCACGGGGCATAGAAGAACAGAAGCACCACCTCTGAATCCCGGCGAACATGCTCTGCATAGTCCAGTTGCCCCTGGAAGAGGTCAAGGACCAGAGACCTCGAGGAGAAAAAGCTGACAGGTGGTTTTGCTGGTATTATCACATCTTTTGCTCGACTAAAAAAGAGTAAACACAAACAAGATTGCTTATTTATCTTCTTCTTACAACAGCTCTGTGAGGAAGGAGACTGAAGCTTAAACGAAAAGGCCTCTTCTGAATAAGAAAATGAAGTCCTAAAATCACTGTCCTGAACTAAAAAATAATATGCTGTGCTAAGGCAACTTCCAGCTGAGCCAATGAGATGTGAATGATATTTTGGAAATGATTCTCTGGTACTCCATTCCTCTAGGCATGGTCTGGGAGGGGAGGGCTGGAGAGCAAAACAATCCACTGCTTGCCTGCCACACTCTAAAAACTCCATCCTCACCTCTTTGCAGCCTTGTTCATCATCACTGGAGTAACTGATTTTTAGGGTCACCAGCTCTCCAGCTGAGAAGTATGGGGAGGGAGCATACAGGACACTATTAGTAAAATTTCTATGCCAGCTGCTTACAGTTGACTCAGCTTTGAGAAAACATCAATTTTATTAAGTAGGCTGCACTTAGCTAGGGCATTCAGGCAAAAGTAGTAATTAAGTGAGAATATACATTTCTCCAGATACATCATAACGCAAAAGGTATCAAGCATAATTAACAAAGCAATAGTCTATTTAACTGGCAAACAGGCTTTCTGAACACCCGAGGTTTTCAGCAGGGAGAAGTCAGGAGGAGAGGAACACTGAACAAGGATCAGAAGCCAGAGCTGCCATAACTTTCCAATTGGGACAAACAGGTTTTGGCTGGGGCTCTATCCCACCAAGTTAAAGGGGCCTAGTGAACCTTGAATTGTCCACATATCTACATTAACAACATAAAACTACTGTAGTAATTTAGCTAGGAAACAAAGAATATAAAAATGAAACACCCCCCAAAAAAGCTAGATTAACCGAAAAGAAGGCAGAAAGGACCAAGAGAGAAACAAAACCCAGAAGGTAAAAATAGAAAACAAGTAGCAAGAAAAGTTAAACAAAACCACTTCAATAATTAGAACTACATTAAACATAAAAGGGCCAAGCAACCCAAATAAGACGAGAGACTGCCAGATAATATAAAGCAAGACCCAATCACGTTACCCAAAAGAGACACACTTTACTATTCAGGAGGCTGATGCAGGAAGATCACAAGTTCCAGGCCAGTCTGGGCAACTTGTGAGACCCTGACCCAAAATAAAATAAAAAGGGCTGACCCTGTAGTTCAGTGGTACTATGCTTGCCTAGCATGCACAACACCCTGGATTCAACCCCAGCACTGAGGAAAAAGTGGAGAGGGAAGGAAACAGGCACACATTTTAAACATAAAGACAAAGGACAGGAGCATAAGGATAAGAAAAGCTAAATCATGCTGACAGTGAGCATAAAAAAGCCAACACAACTCATCAGGTAAAAGGCTAGACTGAGGGGGCGGGAGCTGCGGCTCAGTGGTTAGGCGCCTGCGTGGCATGCGCAAGGACATGAGTTTGAACCCCAGCACCACGTACACAACAATGCCTCAGAGCAAGGAAAGTCACATGAAAAACTAAATAAAATTGATTCTCTCTCTCTCTCTCTCACTGTCCCTCTCTTTAAAAAAAAAAAAAAAGGCTAGACTGAGCCCCATTCTTAACATTATATGTTATTCCAAAATTAGAAATAAAAAGCTGCTCATATATACTATAACTTAGATCAGTCTCAAAATAATTATGTTGAGTGATAAGAAGCTAGGCACCAAAGAGTAAATATAATAGGACTGCATTTATAAGAAATCCCCAAATAGGCAAAAGTGTTAAGAGGAACAGATCTCCTATTTGAATAACATTTCAACTCTGCAGTTTATACAGAGCCTTCAGACTATATACAATAGTTTCATAATCTGAAAAATTCACTCACATGATTACTCAAAAAGTGTTATTAAGCTTCAGACATGGTGCTTCAGGCGCAGGCGCAGGCACAGGCCACAGCAGCTACGCTGTAAGGAGCTACTTTCTAGCAGGAAGATGACAAGTAACCAAACACGCAAACAGCTAACAAGAGAAGCACACAGAATGGCCTCTGCTGTGCAGAGAATATAACGTGGTAATGTAGCAGAGGAACACAGCAGCTCCACCAACAGGGTGGCAGACAGAGTAGTTCCATCTCCCATGAGATCTGAAGGAGAGCCACACAAAGAAGTGGGAAAGGCTAAAAGCAACACCTTTTCAAGAGAGCCAAAATCCTGGTATTTGGAACATTTATTTTTCTATCATTCAAATAGCAAGTTAAGAATCAAATAATGTGGGGCTGGAGCGGTGGCTCAGCGTTATGGCGCTTGCCCGGCAAGCACAAGACAAGTTCAAACCCCAGCACCCACATACACAGCTAAGTGTAAGAGCAACGAAAGTCATGTGAAAAACTCAATAAAAACTGATTCTCTCTCTCTCTCTCTCACTGTCCTTCTCTCTTAAAAAAATAAAATAATGTAGGGCTGGAGCGGTGGCTCAGCAGTTTGGGCACTTGCCTGGCAAGCACGAGGACCCGGGTTCAAACCCCAGCACCACGTACACAACTAAGTGTTGGAGCAACTAAGGCCACGAAAAAAACTAAATAAAGTTGTTTCTCTCTTTCTCTGTCTCTCTCACTGTCCCTCTCTCTTTAAAAATAAAATAATGTAATCTGAGGGAAAATGTAGGTGTCTAAAAGCTCAAGAAAAGATAATCATCAACTTAGTATTTTTCCTTTGCAGGTTGAGGAGTTCCTAAAGTGAACAAGCCAGATAAAATACAAGACCAATCAAAAACAAACATTAGCCAGGCATGGTAGCGCATGCCTATAATTCCAGCAATTTGGGAGGCTAAGGCAGGAAGACCACAAGTTTAAGGCCACCCTGTGCAACCTGGTGAGATCCTACGTGAAAATGAAATAAAAAGAGTTGCAGTGTATGAGGCTCAGTGGTAGAGCATTTCCCTAGTATGTGCAAGGCCCAGGTTCAGTCCCAAGTAATACAATAAAGAAATAAATCAGCAAGCAAGCAAGCCAAGAAAAACACCTGTCCCTGCTCCATCAGAAACATTCGTGAGTTTCTATTTATCACTTGAATTTGCTTCAGTTTCTGAAAAACTACACCTAAACCAAAGATGTTCTGTAGCTCTGAAGTCTGGGTCAGGTACAAAAATCTCAAGAGTTGGTTGTAAATAAGAAGGACCTGTTGTAAACTGATTTGGGAGGTGGAGAAGATGGGGGGATTGAACCTAGGGGTGCTTTACCACTGCATTATACTCACAGCCCCTTTTTAAAACTTTTTATTTTATTTTTTTAAAGAGAGAAGGACAGGGGCTAGAGTGGTGGCTTGGCGGTTACGGTGCTTGCCTGGCAAGTATGAGTACGAGAGTTCAAACCCCAACACCCATGTACACAATGAAGTGTCTGAGTAATGAAGGTTACTTGAAAAACTAAATAAAAATTGTTTCTCTCTTTCTCTCTCTCTCACTGTCCCCTCTTTCTTTAAAAAAAATAAATAAAAATAAAGAGAGAAGGACAGTGAGAGAGAGAGAGAGAGACAGAGAGAATCAATTTTTATTGAGTTTTTCCACATGGCTTTCATTGCTCCGACACTTAGTTGTGTACGTGGGTGCTGGGGTTTGAACCGTGTACTTGTGCATGCCAGGCAAGCGTAACTGCCAAGCCACTGCTCCAGCCCCAAAACTTCTTATTTTTGAGACAGGGTTTTACTAGGTTGCTTAGGGTCTTGCTAAATTATGCTGGCCTCAAAGTTGTGATCCTCCTGCCTCAGCCTCCCAAATTCCTGGGATTATAGGTGTGTACCACAATGCCTAGCTGCAAACCTGATTTTATGTGAAACTTAAACCCTACAGCTCTTTCCAAGGAGGATCAAGGCAGCTTTGAAATAACAGAAAAATAAAGCAAAAGGAGCATATGTACGCATGGGTATACATTTATATCTAAGACACATACCCATTTTTTCAAACCCTTCAAATCAAGGTAAAAGGAGAGCAAGCAGGATGAAGCCATGGAGATTTAATATACAGTAATGCAGATAGGTAGAGACTAAATGCCCAGGAAGGCATAATTCTTAGTTGTGGTTCAACCCAAAATCGACCCTTTTCTACTATTTAGTCTGTTAAGTAACAGACACTGAAGAGAGCAGTCATTTGTTTCAGACCAGGAGCTACTAGTAATAATTTAAAAATAATACAATGATGACTTTTAAGACCCCCCCCTCAAAGACTGCACTTATTCTCCCTTAAGCCTCTGTCCTCATTAAAGATCTTAAAATAAGAAAAGGGGACAGAAATGTTAGAGTCAGTTTTAGGGCAATAAAATAGTAACATGACACCATTCCATCAAAAGATTGAAACAGTTAATCTGAGTCTATTAAAACAGACTGCCAAGGGCTGGAGCGGTGGCTCAGCGGTTTCGGCGCTTGCCTGGCAAGCACGGGGACCCGGGTTCAAACCCCAGCACCACGTACACAACTAAGTGTTGGAGCAACTAAGGCCATGTGAAAAACTAAATAAAGTTGTTTCTCTCTTTCTCTGTCTCTCTCTTTCCCTCTCTCTTAAAAAAAAAAAAAACAGACTGCCAAATTTGCCAGTAGCATAGAAAGAAGATGGATAAATAAACTCATTAACAGGCTCCCTCTTGGTGACAGAAGAGGTCAGGATCTTGTTGTTAGCTCTAGAAACTGGATTTACACACTTCTTTCTTCCTGAAATCTCAAAAGACTTTTTTATCAAGTCATGTTGTCTCAGAACAAACATGAAATATTATTTCTACAGCTGGACAAACAGATGTAAATAAACTCCACATCCTTAAAAGAGAGAACCTCTCTTCCTAATTTTAACCCAAATGCCAACTTGCAAAATTCTACCTCATAAAATATTTTTGTATATTTTCCTTGCAGGAAACAATGGTAAAGAGCAAGGCTGACAGTCTAGTTCCTGACCATGAAGAATTCAAATTCCAGTTCAGTCACTTAATAGACTGTTTTGATTTGGGGCAGGTTTCATAACATGGTCACGGCTAGGCTCTTTCATCTGTAAACTGGGAAAGATAACAGTACACCCAGACTTCATTGGGAATTACAAGATTTAAAGATCTATGTTAAGTGAATCACATGTTAAATGAATAAATGCATTCATGAGGACACTAGTACCCAAGCAGGTACTTCGGTTTGCCAGAAGACATCTGGCAATGTCTGGAGACATTTTTGATTGCCACATTTGGGGGCATACGCTACCAGCATCTAGTGGGTACAGGCCAGAGACAATGCTAAATTGCCTTGAATACACCAGACAGCCCCCTGCAACAAATAATAATCTGACCCCAAACAGCAATGGTGCTGTGATAGAAACCCTGCTGGTATACCTGCCACATGGCAAATGCTCAATGACAGTTATTCAGAGCTGTCCTTTTCCCACTAAAATCCACAATGCTGTCCCATCTCTTTGGCAAGAAGGGCCACATAAACTGAGAGAGAGAAAGAGAGAGAGGGAGATATCTCCAGATGAAAGCTTCCTCTTGGCTGACATGTCAAAAGGATATTCTCAGTGGCTAGAGATTTTATAAACTGGAGTCTCAAAAGATACACTGTGGACCTGGGAGGCCAGAAGTACAATTGAAATATAAATTTTGTATCCGTGTCCTGCTCACTATCCTCCAACCTGCTACAGCCTTTTCCAGTTCCAGGAAAACACCACATATTTCAGCCTCAAGGGTTTTCACTTGCTGTTCTCTCTTCCTTGGACACTCTTCCCTCAGATCTCCCCAGTGCTGACTCCTTCCTATGCTTCTGAGCCTCAAATGTCACTTCCTTAGGAAGGCATTTCTGTCCCTCCCTCGTCCACTCCATTCTCTACATAGGACTTCTTGAAGCTCTTTAATGTTTACTTGTGTACTGCCTGCTCCACCCTCTGGAACATCCACTCAAAGGTAGCAAGCACTTTTGTCTTTATTCTTGATTTAAAGAGTGCTGGTCAGACAGTGGGTGCTGTTAAATGATCATTAGATCAACGAGTGCCTAAATTCCCAAGAGCCTGGGACTCTCCGACGATTGTGAATAAGTACACTGATAGACTAAGAGAAATGACATAGGTGAAAAACGAGGGTCTTACATCCTGAGCAGAAGTGACAGGTGCACCTCGGAGCCCCTACCAAGTGAGCAGCAGTTCAGAACTCGGACCATCTCCCTCGGTACTGAAACGGGATGAAAGGGCGCCCGGCAGTACCCGGAAAACTCGCCATATGGCTGGTGGGGCACGAAAGTGGGGAGCCCGTGGCTGCAGGCCTGGGGAGGGTCAGGTGCGTGGCTCTGGGCAAGGTCAGGCCCGACTTTTCCAGCGGAAGCCGCTACGACCCCCGACCCTGAAGGCCTCAGAGCCGGCCAAGCACCGCCGACCCACCCGGCAGAGGGGAGCTGGGCCACGAACCCGGGGGTCCCGGCCGCCTCACCTGCAGGTGAACTTGAGAGCGAGAAGCAGCGCGCAGCCGAGCGCCACGGCCCCGCAGAGCAGCTCTGGCCGCCGGCGCGCCATGAGGGAGGCGCCGCGCAGTCCGCGGCGGAGCCGGCCCGCCGAGGACGCTTCGGCCGGCGCCGGGGCAAGGGAGCTGGAGCCCGCGGGGCCGCCGCCGCCGCCACCACCTTCCTCCTCGGCGTCGTCGCTGCTGCTGCTGCCGCCGCCGCGGCCTCCGCATTCCGACATTACATGCTCCCCGTCGCCGGCTTTATACCGCTGCCACCGCCGCCGCCTCGGGCCCGGGGCCCGGCCCGGCCCGCCGCTCCCCAACCCCGCAGCCCGCGGCGCCCGCTAACCCGGACCCTCCACGTCAGCCGCACCGCGGCGGGGCCCCGCCCCAAGCTCCGCCCCCTGCCCACGGAGTCTGCGCGAACCTGGAATCCGCCTGGCAGCCCCGCCTCCGGGTGCCACGCCCACCCGCGCCCACAGAGTCTGCGCGCGCGGCTTACAGCGCGTCAGCGTCCCAGAGGCCCCGCCCCTGACCACGGAGTCTGCGCAAGCGCAGCAGATGAGCGTCCGGAAGCTGCTCTCTAGCGCGCCTATGACCGCGCGCTTGTGGGGTCGTAGTACCGACCGCTGTCACGCTTGCCCGGCTTGGCTTAAGGAGCCCTGATGATAATAGCAGTTGGGTCCACTGCTCTCACTACAGACCCTGGAGGTCCAGGTGCCATTTATTCGGGCAAAGGCGAGAAGGGACACTGGAGTGAGACGGGAGAGGTCTCAGTCTCTGCGCCCGGACCTGAACAGCTGTAAAATGGGGGTCTTAGCAGTACTGCTCTCAAGACCACATGAGCTGATTCATGGAAGGTGCTGGGCATAGTAAGTATTCAGTAAGCCTTGGTTGCTGTTGTGTCGTGCTGCCTCGATTAACTGCTGCGTACCCAAGCAGTTTCCCTTCCCCCGGCGGTGTGGGAGGCTCCGTTCTGCCCGCACCACTTTATACGTGGGAAGATCCAAGCTTGGAACAGTCCCCTGACCGAGGTCACAAAGCTAGGAGGTGAGAAATTCAGACTCAGAGGTCGTCCTAGTGAGAAGCCACTGCAGCAACCCACTGTGCGCCCCAATGTCTACGTCGCTCTTTTTATGGACACGCGTTTAAGTTTTAGAACGCACTGTTTAGGAACTAGTTAAAGGTTAGCCAAGCCCAATAATCTCAGGCGCCTATCGGGAGGATTGGGGACATTATGGCAGGTAGGTTGTTCTCTCTAGACGGTTTTTTGAGTGCTGGTCCCGCTGGACACAAGCTTAGCCCTGGGGTGGGGGGTAATGTGTGTTCTCTGACTTTAAATGTTATATCCTGGGGATTAAACACAGGGCCTTGCACATACTAGGCAAGCACTGAGCCACAGCTACAGCCCTTTTTGTTTTATTTTGCCCAGGTTGCCCTCAAACTTGGCAGTCCTCCTGCCTCAGCCCCCTGAGTAGCTAGGATTACAGGTATGCCTGGCAGGCTATATTAGATCTTTTCTGAGTAAGATTTGTGAGTTGAAATTGAAGTTGGAAAGGGATGACACGTGATTTGGGAGACAGGAATTGTTTTCATGAGGAACAGGGAGAAGTGTACCCAGATGCACAGCTGCCGGAGGCCTCATCAAGATTTGGTCTACAATGTCACTGACTGCTAACCAAAGAAAATTTGAGGGAATTAAGACAACATGTTCTGCCAAAAAGAAAAGGCGCAAGACCCCACCTCTGCCACCAGTCAGCTGTGTGCCTCAGCACAAATCCTGTGACTCCTTGCCTGGTTCTGTTTCTACACATACAAAGCGAACTCTTACTACAAGGACCAGACATTTAATGTGTCAACCACCAGGACCCAGTATCAAGGACCAGGATGTTGATGGCTCTTTTACACCTGCTATATTGTTTCTTGTTTTCTTCTTTACTGTTTTCTTTTTAATTAAGTAGATGTATCTAGCATACCATTCATTCCTTTAAGTTTTATATTTAGCAGTTGCTTTAGGGATATGCATGTTTCAGAATCTACTTCATTTTTGTCCTGACAATTCCAGAAAGAGCGAAACTGCCCCAGTATGGCTCCAGCCTCTCCTCTCTCTTCTGTGGCTATTATTACCCTCGTCTATATGTTACAATTCAACCATATCACTTTATATTATTCTTACATAATCTTGTTTTTAAAATCTTAGAGGAGGGGCCAGAGCGGCGGCTCAGTGGTTAGGACGCTTGCCTAGCACACGCAAATACACAGGTTCAAACCCCAGCACCCACATACATATACAACTCAGTGTCAGAGCAACAAAAGCCATGTGAAAAACTAAATGAAAATTGGTTCTCTCTCTTTCTCTCACTGTCCTTTTCTCTTAAAAAAAAAAAAAAAAACCTTAGAGGAAAGAATATATTTATGGAGTTTATTAACCTTCACATTTACATTTTTTAGTTTTCTTGAGTTCTCTTTCTGGAGATTTGAATTACATGGTATATTACTAACAAATTTGTCACTGTAGGTGGCTGGAACAGAATCTGCCCTACACTTCCATAAGACATCTGGTGTTTGCATAGGCTTTTGTAAGGTTCAAAGTACTTTTCTTGCCTGTGATTTATATCGCGAGATCCACAATTCCTTGTGAGCACATGCAGGTGATGTCTTAGGAGCCAGGAAACACCCTGGATTAATAAAAGGGTGCGCCCTTTCCTCTTCTCTGAGAACCTAAGCTGCTGCGACGAAACCAGAATGTTCTTCTGAAACAATTATAATTTCAGAATAGGTGATTGAGGTCAGGTTACACTAACTTGTCCATATCAAAAGTATTTGAGCTTTGTGGCTGTTTTTTATACCATGGTCTAGTTGGATTTTGGGAAGGGGCAGGGGGGAAGAAACACACACACACACACACACATATTTCCCCAGATATCTTTCTTAGAACTAGAGAGAAATAATGCTTATTAATTTTTAAAACTTCCAAGCATTTACTTACAAAAGAGGACAATACTAACATAGTCCAGGACAGCAGGAGTATAGGAGGGAAGCCCAACCCTTTGCCTGGGGAATTTTTTTTTTAATTTTTTTAAGGAGTAGTTATTGTAAATCATAAATGCATATAAAGTAACACTATGATGTGTATTTGCTCCTAAACCAGAGTTACCCCCACATTGCCCACACTCAGTCTCTATTCTATATTTCCCCCTTGCCTGGGTACTTGTAACAGTGATATCTGTGTTTCTTGGAAACTTTGTATCGTGATTCCAGAATGAAGTTTGCAGTGTGCCCTGCTTTCCTTTCTTTTCCCAATTGATGCCACTCCCTAGAATTTAGGCAAAACAACATGCACGACTATTCAGAGTCCTGATAGGGTTGGTGGCCCCAAGAAGGATGAGAGTGATGGAGTGCAGCCTGCCTATCCAGGACACCTGGGAGGAGTCCTCTGCAGTCTGTCTTCTTCAGGACAGATGTGACAGCTCCCTACAGCCAAATAATTCTTTTCTTTTTTCTTTTTTGCAGTACCAGAGAGTAAATCCAGAGCCTCATGCATGCTGGGCAGATGCTACACCACCAAGCTACATTTCCAGCCCTCTTATTTTTGAGACAGTGTCTCACTAAGTTGCCCTGGCTGGCATTGAACTTGTAGTCCTTCTGCCTCAGCCTCTCAAACAGCTCTTAAATAACCCAGCTCAGCCAACAAAATTCAAGGGGCACTTGCTCAGCAGTGTCCATACACTGTGAATATGGAAAAAGCAGAAACAACTCACATGTCCAGCTGATGAATAGGTAAACAAAATGTAATCTATTCATACAATGGAGTACATTTTTGGGCCCTAAAATAATGTACTTATACAAACTAAGACACAAACCTTGAAAAATTGCTAAATGGCGGAAGCCACTTGTGAAAGGACACATTGTATGAGTCAAGTGATTTGAAATAGGCAGGACAGGAGAATCCATAGAGGCAGAAAGCAGATTAGTGGCTGCCAGCAGCTTGAGAGGCATGGAAGTACACACATTGGGGAAATGACAATTAAAGGTAATGAATATATTCTAAAATTGATTATGGTGATTGTAGCACAACATTGTAAATCACTTTAAAAATCTCTAAATTGTACACTTGAAAATGGCGAAGTCTGTCTACGTTTATGAATAAGTTTCCAGCCAGGTGTGGTGGCTCACACCTGTAATCCCAGCAGCTCAGGAGGCTGAAGTGGGAGGATGACGAGTTCAAACCCAACCTCAGCAACTTAGAGAGACTCTGTCTCAAAATAAAAAATAAAAAGGGTTGGGGATGTGGCTCAGTGGTTAGATGCTCCTGGGTTCAATCCCTAGCACCAAAAAAAAAAAAAAATCAAATCTAAATGTTGAAAGATAAATACATCGACCACCCTGTGGATGGAGATAACATGTTAACATGTCTAAGTAGACACACTAATCACTGGAATTTGGCTCACACTCTTTTTCCCTTTTTCTTTGTCCCCCTCACACCACATTTGCCCAATGAACCATTCACTCATAGGATAGGGGTGTGATCTCATTACTGAATAATTAACCTTGATTTCCTGATGCTGAGATAAGGCTGTAGCAGGCAGACTACAGTATGAAACGGGCTGATTTAGGCAGAAGTGGAATTCATGAAAGGATGGGTCAGAGCACAGAGAGAACTGCTGAGGAGGTAGAAAGCAGAGGCACAGAAGCAGAAGGTTTGGGGAAGTCATCTCAACTACCCATAGGCCCTCAAACTGAGTTTTCTAGATTCCAAAGGTTAAAATGACCACATTGTCATCTTTCAACCGCACAGCACCACAGGCAAATTTTTAACATCTCTTCTCTCTGTTAAAAGGGGGAAAAAAAAGAGGTGGGGTGGGGGAGTGGCTGGAGCAGTGGTTCAGCGGTTATAGCACTTGCCCAGCATGCACAAGTACACAGGTTCAAACCCCAGCACCCACATACACAACTAAGTGTCAGAGCAACGAAAGCCACGTGAAAAGCTCAATAAAAATTGATTCTGTCTCTCACTAGCCTCTTCTCTTTAAAAAAAAAAAATAGTTTGAAACATAAAGTATGGGGAAGAAAATGCATTGAAGGCCTTTAGACTAGGGAGACTGAGCAGAACAATGATTTGCATTCTGTTCTGCAGGAAATATCACCCCTAAGAGATTATGGATTTGGCAGGTAAGATTTGCTTCTCAAGCACCTATCAACTAATTGGTCTCAAGCCAGGCACAGTTCCAGCCTGTGGACAGTACCATTTACTCAGGAGCCTGGCAGTTTGAGGCCAGCCTGAGTGACATAGACCATTTCTTACAAAAATAGGGCTGATGGTATAGCTCAGTGGTAGAGCTTGCCCAGCATGCACCTGGCCCTGGGTTCCATCCCCAGCAACACAAAAATAAGTACAGCCATCCATAAGCAACTGAACTTCCAGAACTGGTCTCCAGCGCCTTCCACACGCAGGGAAACCAGAGGCTCCCCCAACACCTTCCAGGAGTCCCGGGATTCTTCCTGTTCTGAGCTGCTGGCTCTGCTAAATGCCCCGCTTCCCTCCCGGCTCACTACCTGCAGCTTGGCCCAGACCCTTTTCCATTTCCCAGCATCCCACTCCTTCAGGGTTGTCCTGAGTTAGTAGCTGACCCAGGGGCTGAGTGGGTACGCCACAGACCCTGCCCTAGCCTGTCCTCTAGCCAACACCCTTCCCCTGGCAGCATGCTGTCCCCCACCACCACCACTCTTCTCCCTAGCTTGCTGGCCTTGGTCCCCTTTAGGCCAGTGCAGCTATTCTGTGCCCCTGGCAGCCCATTGTGCCCAGGCTTCATTGGTCCCTGTGACAATCATGGGACCTGTCAAGGGTGCCCTGTGGATTCCCACAGCCCATGTCTTACTAGCTGACTATTTTCCTCCCTGCTAACTCCTTTGAATGAAACAGACCAGCCCCTCAGTCACTGTCATTCCACACAAGAAGCCTCAGCCCAAATCCAGAGGAGAGGAGGGGTCCGGTGAAAAGCTGCTTTTGCGTCCCTCCAATTTGCATTCTGTCACTCTGCTTAAATAAATTTTTTTTTTTTTAAATCAACTTGTGGGGGCTGGAGCAGTGGCTCAGCAGTTACGGCATTTGCCTGGCAGGCACGACTACGCGAGTTCGAACCCCAGCATCACATACACAACAAAGTCTCGGAGCAATGAAAGCCACATGAAAAAGCAAATAAAATTGATTCTGTTTCTGTTTCTGTTTCTCTCTCTCTCACTGTTCCTTCTCTTAAAAAAAATAATCAACTTGTGATTTTGGTACCCAGTTTCAACAGTTCTTTTGAGGAGGAAAACCCACACCAAAAAAATGAAAGTCATCTACATATAAAATTTTTTATTACAGGCAGTATTGGTCCATACACTACACGATACCAACAGTACAAGTTTAATCTTTCAAAATCATCATTTAAACAGCAAAAGACCAAGAAATAAAATTTGCATCAATTGATTATTTTTCAAAATATTTTCAATGCACATTATCCTCAGTTCCCTTATTATAGTGAAACATACAAATACAGAAAAATACCCCATTTAACATATACTAGTGTTAAATGGTTATTTGGCTTAAAATCTGAGTTAAGAAAATCCTTTTTAGCAACCTACATACAGATAAGTAGCAAACTTTATTATATTAAACAAAGTCATTCCGCTAAAACACGTGAAGAATCTCATCCATCATGTATTCTGATCCCAGGTCAAGGGTTTATTCTCTTACCGTCATGATTCTTATCTGAAGGACCAACGCAAAGGGTCATCCCAGACAACCTTATCCTCTTCCCAACACACTTCACCCAAAGTCCGTTCAACAGATGGCAAGCGGGAGCAGTCACTTCGCCATGTGATGCCAATGGCTCCGTGAGAGCCCAGCCGGACCTGTTGAACAGCCCGTTTTCCTACCTACTGTGGGTTGCTGCTCAGGAGGAACGATATACGCCAATACAAGCAGAAAGTCTGCAGCTCCTCTGCTACGTGCTTCAGAACACTTTCAAGTTTTCTGGTCAATGCTCTGATTAGGTTACATAAAAGCCAGCATATTAGTTTAAATCTTTAAACAAAAAACTATATTTTCCAAAGTCATTATCATTCGGGGCAATTAAGTGGTCTTTCCGTGCTTTGTTGAGCTTCATCTTTAGGGCATTTCTTCTTTCTTCCCATTCATGAAGTTCAGCATTTCCATGAGCAAATTTACAGCTGCTTCCTTCTGTGCAGGTACCATTCATATACCTGTTACGATGAGGCAGCTTGGTGAGGGTCACAAGGCATTTATGAAAACTGAGCCATGATTCTTGAAAACACAGACTACCAGCTTTATGATTTGCAGACAACTTTGAGTTAGGAAGCTTTTTATGCATGTATTTTTGTGCTGGGCATTAAACCCAGGGCCCCACATATGTAGGAAAGTGCCGCCACTGAGCCACAACCCCAGCCCCAATCAGCGCTTTTCACTGGACACAGTTAAGTAGTTTAAAGTCCTCCTTTCTCTAGAGATGCCGTGTCTGTGAAATACTTGCCTAGGCTTGGGGTTCCTAACTGGGTCTGGGGTGTGGCTCAGCGGGTGTGAGTGTGTCTGTGTACCACCTAGATACCGTCTGCTGACACGTCTACGCAGTCAGACAAGATCGGCAACCGTCACGTGGAGCGCTGTATGAACCCACGGAACCCACGTACCTCTCGCAAATACTAAAATATCCGGTCGGGAAGCGGTGCTGCCAGCAGTACTGGTCATCTTCAGTGTGGAAAACCTTCTCTTTGTGCTTCTCTGAAGAGATGTGGCCCTGCCACTGCTTCTCGCTGTTACAGTTCTTCCCGCACATCCAGCAGTGAAAGTCCACCTAGTGGGTGGCAAAGACACGTGCCCATCAGTGGTGGTGTGCGCATGTTCTGTCTCTGCTCAGGGAAACCAGGAGGTAGGCAAGAACGCAAAACTCGAAGTCAGAAGCAGGAACAGGGAAGGGACCAGAGTGTGAGGATATAAACCAGCAGACACAGAGGGGGACGACTCCTGCTGAGCACCCAGGAGCCCCCAGCAAGAAGCCATACAAACAAGGATGGCTTACAAGAAAGGTTAGGCGAGGATTCCAATAAGGATCAGCACCATGAGCAACAGCAGGGAGGAGGTGGCAGACGAGGGCACCCGACTCTGGAAGAACTGGCAGCAGCTCTACCCAATGCACGTGACCCAAGCCACGACTCTGGGCCAGGAGCCAGGGAAGTAAAGATGCTGGGCCCTGCAGGGACAGACCTCCACAGAAACTCTGTCACAGTGGGACTTAAGTGCTATGACATGCAAACTCGAGGTGTCTGAGGAATAATTTCCCAAGTGTCCTGAGCAGAGCCATGCCAGACCAGGCCACACTGGAGCTCTGGTGGGCAGTGCACATGGGCCTCACTGGACCAGCACAGGAGGTGCCACAAAACACAACAAGGAAGCAGCAGCAGAATAACACACGCTCTTGTGTAAATCTTAAAATCACATAGGTAGAACTGCAGATTGTTTAAGAACAAATATACCAATGACACATGAGTGTGACCTGAAAACACCCCACCTGGATCTGGTTCCTCTGGGAAGGGGAACAAATGGGCTTCCAGCTTTATCTGTAGCATGTCATTTATATTGTGAAAGCAAACACAAGAGTTAACCTTGGGTGACTTGGCTCGGTCGGCTCGAGCCATTCATTAGGGTGGCCTCTTTGCCTTTTTTGAAAATTTTAAAAGAAAACCCTATCAGTGACTTAGTGTCTCCAACAATTGCAGGAGGCCAGGAGGGAACAAGAGGCCGGGGGAGCAGGCTGTCCACATGTCCCAAGCACCTTCTGTGGCCTGCCACTGGGGTCACTGCCCTGTGCTCATCACACTTCAATGACAATCACCACGACGGCACTCAAGAGAGGTCACGATCAACTCAGGGTCCCAGGCTGGCAAGGAGAGGAACCAGCCTTGGACACAGTCGTAAAAAGAACTGACCAGGAAGGTTCTAGCATGAAGAGACTTGAGCTAACAGCAGGAAACCCCTGAAGAGAGAGAAGACACCAGAGCAGGGTGGGCAGCAGGAGACGGAGCCAGGCTTTGGAAAAGGAGGGAAAGAGAAAGGCTCCTATCGCCTGCTGTGAGCAGAGGTGGGCGGAGCGACCGCAGTACTTACAGTAACTTCGGCGTAGTCTGTGGGCATGTGGATTTGCTTTCCATTGTCCTTGTTTGGCTGACTGGCCGTATCATCACTTTTTTCATTTTTTTGACTCTTTAGCCAGAGTTCATAAAATTGCTCCATGTCTTGTACTAAAGAAAAACGAATTATTTCAGCAGCAACAATGAAATGCCATTTGAATACATGCATAATTATGCATGTTTTTTGTCATCAGTCAGCATACTGAGCTGACTGTATTAGACATGGGGAGACAGTACAGGCTGAGCAGCAGCTAAATTCTCATGCGTAACAACCAATTTTGGGACTCTTAGACCACAAACATTCGTTTTCAATATTAATTCACTCCTCCCTGCATTTGCAAGATATTTGGGAGTGTCTAAGACTCAGAAACCATTGTAAAGGTATTGCCAAAAAGCCTCGGCACTGCCTCTTGCCAGCCTTGTCAGTGCCATAATCACGTGAGGCCACTAACGTGCCCTGCAGGGGCTGGAAGCTAATGTGCTCCCCTCCCCTCTTTTCACTGAGGAAGATGAGCCTCTCCATACTACTGGATCCCATCCCTGATGGGAGCCCATCCATCAAGCCACAGTCCTAGAGGATTAACATGCTGGGGTGCAATTTGCAGCCATACCACTGTGACCAGGTCCCGGGCAGTGGCTGCCGGTAGCATCCCACGGTAAGAACAGGTGGTAGCCTGCGTTACCGCCAAGTGCTAAAACCAGGCTTTCTCCGCCTCGGCAATGTTGACATGCTGGCTGGAGAATTCTGCTGCTGGCAGCTGTCCTGTATTATAGGATGTTTAGCAACATCCCTGGACTCTGCCCCCCAAGTCATCATCATGAAGATGTTCCCAGACATTGCCAAATGCCCCCAGAAGGAGGAAGGCTAAGTGGCAAAAATCTGTCCCCATAGAGCTCCACTAAGTTAAAAATTCTGGTAATGAGCATCTGCTTGTCTTGTCTGCTTGAGGGTTTCTAAAGCTGGATCATCGGGAAAGGGGGAGAGAAACTAGAGATTCTTCTGAGGAGCAGCGGCAGCAGGAGCCAAGGCCTCTCAAGACGGCCTCCCTTCCACACAAGTCACAAAGGAGGTGGCAGTCAAATCCAGTGAATTCTTGTCATCCAGAGATGTGATCTGTACATTTCTATTAGTTTATTTAAGATTAAAGACAATGATCCTTCAGTAAAACAATTTATGGTCAGATCAAAGGTGCTCTGTGGCTCCTTTCAAAGGCTCCGAATGAACTTAATTAAACTTGACCAAGATAAATGTGCTCTTTGGGCCTCTGAATCTGGCCTTGCTCTACCAGTAAAGCCTCCCTGCAGAGATTTTCCATCTGCCTGGCTGCTTCAGAGGGATACTGTTCGCCACAGGAGCAGACTGTCTGGTTAGCAAGTCATGGAAGGATGGAGCTTCCTCAGGCCATTTTTGGGGAACACATCTGGTGAATCAAATGATGCAGCCCTATGTATTCACATCTGAATGTGGCCTAAAAGACCACGACCCAGAAGACTCCATTCCCCTGAGGCTGTTGTCATTCTCCAACCACTGTCACCACCAGGGTGCAAATGTTTGGAATGTAAACCGCTTTCTGTGTTCACAGGAAGCAGATGTTTTTATAGCAGGTGAGCTAGCTTGGATGTCAAGGACACAGTGAGAACATCCACTTACTCCCGTTATCCTTCATGTAAGTCCACACTTCTCGCTCCTCAGGACTGTGAGCAAAAGAACAGTTTCCAACATATTGACATTTTTTCCCAGAAGCAATATGGTTGCACAGCTGTATGAAAAATAGATATATAAACATGCTTTAAGACAGAGCACACTTAGTAAAATTGATTTTTAATTTAAGCAAAGTAAATCTTATTATTGGTGCTAATGCTTAGTAACAAAATTTTAAAATAAGATTAATTTGGTTCTATTCAAATTGATTGTAAGCCCCAAATACTTGAGATGACATTGATGGTGAATATTTCTATGTCAACTTTTTTCAAAATGAAATTTCCAGAAGAAAGTAAAGTATGGAATTAGAGTATAGAACATTTTTTTACAAATGTCAACAAACTCACATACTTAGAACACTTCATCTTCACATGACAACCTCTGGCCCTCTCCAATGGCTCCCGCTCTCCCCTGCACAACACCATTCTGCCTCCAGGACAGCACTTGGGGAGCAGCACAGGAACCACAGCCTGCTCCACAGGCCACGCAGAAGGGCCAGGGACCCTTCAGAAGCTTAACTTACTGATAACCAACACTGGCTGCTAACCTCGGCCACAGTCACTCGATGTGCACTCTCTGACGGCGATTATTACTCCAAGCAGGCCATGGAGTTACGGGGTTTTCAGATTAATACCTCCTCTATTTATGTTTTTATTATCAAAAGAAATGTGGTAACTCAGTGATCAGGAGAACATGGACTTTCCTAAGAATCCCGACCATCCAGAGCCGAGAAAACCTCGGCCAAGCAGCTTGTCTTTACAGAGAGCAAATCCTAACACGGCTAATGATGAGCTTGTCATGGTGGGTTTCAGCAGGAGCCACCCCGAATGCCACTCTGCCTGCGTGATGTTAAATGCAAAGTGTCAAAAGCAGTAAGCCCTCGACACTGCACATTTCCACCCTTGGACAAATCCGTGATGCCACCCTGGAGACCTTCTGCAGGAAGCCAGGAGTTAAGTGAAGTCTTTTCCATGACTTCATCACCTTCTTTCCCCAGTCAAATCCCACTCGGGAAACACGGACCATAGCCTTTCCAAGCTAGGCAAGGAGAAGCAGAGTAGAGAAGCCAAAGGAGAAGGCCAGGCACTGTTCTGGACGCTTACAGGACACCACCTCACTTGATCGTCTAAGTGTCCCCATTTAGAGATGGGCAAACCGAGGCTGAATGACTCGCTGCATGCCCTTCTAAAGACTCTGAAGCCCATTCTTTCTCCACTTCACCACACACACGCACGCACGCACGCACGCACACACACGCACACGCACGCACAGGACATTACTTCTCCTTTTAGAAACAGGGGCCCTTAGTAATGGCCAGCATGGCAGGGAAAACAGGACTAAGCTTCTGACAGGCAGCACAGAGGCAGATCAAGTGCAAGGTGAGAATCAATAGTCCCAGGCCGCTGCCTCGTGAACTAGAATGGTTCTCAGATGTCCTCAGCGAACCAAGTCCTTGATGTGCAGATGACCGCCATTATCTTTGAAAGCCCAAGACACCATGGTGCCAATAAACCTGTCCCCCTCCTAGGGAACCCACTGATTAAATCTGAGCCTCAAACCACTCTAGAGAAAACACACACACACCTCCACTTTGCAAGGACTGACCATGTCACTGGTTTGAGTTTTACTAAGCTGCAAGGTACTCTAGGAGATAAAAATTCATTGGCCTCTTCCTCAACTCTTCCTGGCAATTCAGAGAAGATGGCCTACTGACAAGCAGACCCTGCATCCATCCACCGCTTCCGTGCTCGGAAGGGTTTGTATTTCCTCCCTGGGGGCAGACACTTTGCCACCTGTCCCTGTTCCTTAGGTCATACAGTGACCCTCTCTCTTGTGAAGAAGAAAGTCCGAGACAACTCAAGTGCTGCCTCTGCACCTGGGAAGTGCTGCCCTAACTTGGAGTTGGCCTGCTGTTTCCATCCGAAGGGGTTTTGAGGAACGTGTTCCTCGGGTACTGAACGTTTCCTCTGGGCCACTTTCAGAAGGTCCTACAACACTGAGCATTTTTTAGCTCATATCCCTTGCTTTGGTGAAACAAACAAGATAGGATAAAAACAGACTCATCAACAGCATTCACAATGACACAGAAGGCCCTGGGTTTGATATCAAACCTGAGGAATCAAAATTAAATGAATTCTCTTTTTTCCCTCCCGAAAGCAATTCCTCTGAAAAATAAGTTAAATTATGCCTGTAACTTTTTTCTCAATTCCAGTATCTAAAATTATGATCAATATGAAAATTGTCATAGATTCACACATACAAAAAGGGAAGGAAAACAAGAGGACCCATTTAAATTTCAATATTACTGATGAGCGTTATTTAAAGGGCTTGAGTATTAATCTGAATTACTACTTTCTAATGATTTGAAATGCCTAATTTAAAAAAAAGTGGCTTAAAAATTACGTATGTACATCAAACTGTAAAGGCATTTGTTTCTTTGTGGGGAGAGGACGGATGTTCATCCACTTCTTACGTTCAAAAGACATCACTCTCATGGCACGGCGCTCTTTGGTCCACCTAAGAAAAATGGAGTTCAGAAAAAACAAAGACAGACGGCAAAAGGTATCACATAAAGGAGAGGTACAGCATTTGTACCTGAAGGACCAGAGACTTGTTTCTCCCTCAACACTTCTAAAAGAAATGTCTTCTAATTCTACAATTTCACTTCCTGAGGACATTTACCAACATTCCCTGTGAATGCTAAACAAATAAATGATAAAATACAGGACAAGCACTACTATTGGATTCTTAGCTACTGAATCCTGAAAACCTCTGCCCTTTTGTAAGCACACATGAATTATCTACTGCTCTCTTTAAAGCATTGATCATTTTTCTCATAAGAAAGCTGATTCCCACAGAACATCACTACAAAGTGGGCGTCACTCTGCACACACGGTACTTACGAATGCCTCGCCTTTGCACTACAGTATTTCCTGTTTCTGTCTGGTTCGATGACTTGACCATTTCTCAGACACTGAGCACACACAAATTTTATGTTCATATTAAGAGATCCAGGCATTATCTGATTGCCAAGAACCTTAAACAACAAAGAGATCATTTATTACAAAATCAGTTTTCTGAGAATAAAATGCTGAATCATCAGACTTTTTCTTTCAGAATAGCGTACAACTCCTTTGTTTGCTTGATGATTTGACCATTACAAATACGCTCTGATAATTAAAATCTCTTAATTCTTCTCCCACATGTAAGAGAACATGATGGTAGCAGATTACAGATGTCAAGCCTCAATTTACAAAAGCCAGCTTTGGATCTGATGCCTGGAATTGTTTCTTATTGGGGAGGGGGAAGAACAGTGGATAAACATGTTATGCCAGGTGGGACACAAACTACAAATAAAATCTACCTCCCTAGCTCCAAGAATCCACAAGCCAGAGACTCCGACTGTTTTGTCGATTAAGCTAAATAAGAAAACAGTATCCTACGCTGTTGGTAGGAATTATGGATACCTGATTTTTTTTCATGATCAACTAAAATGCAAATTGTCTTTTTAAAAAAACTTACTCAGGGCTGGAGCGGTGGCTCAGTGGTTGTGGCGCTTGCCTGGCATACGCAAGGACTCGGGTTTGAACCCCAGCACCATGTACACAACTAAGTGTTAGACAATGAAAGCCACGTGAAAAAACTAAATAAAATTGATTCTGTCTCTCTCCCTCTCTCTCCCTTTAAAAACAAAAAAATTACTCAATCAAAAGAACATGAAATAACTGGGCTGTTTGTCTAATCTGCATCCTCCATCAACCAATAGCCATTAGGCAGCTGCAGAAAGACATCAAACGCAGAAAGGACACAGAGCACATACCTGAGCTCCAGGTACATTTGCTTCCAAATGTCGCCAATATCGTTTAGACTCTTGAGCAATAGCATCATGTGAAATACCTGGGAAAGGTACAAGCCTTCCTTTACATTCTGGTCACAGTCAGACGTGGAGAACCCTCAAGCCCACATGCACTCCCAGGCAGCCTGTTCTGTCGCCAAGGAGGAGTAACTACCACATTACTCTTTCTCAAAAGGGAATTTTCAGACACAGCCCTCTGTGCCTTCTGAGGAACCCTCCTCCCAAATCATGCCACGTGTTTGAACTTGGGTCAAGAGCTGAAGACCTGAGCCCACACTCAACACTGGCAACCCTGAAAATCAAACACCACCGTCCCACTCCCAACTGCTCTCTTGAGACAGACCCACCTGTTTCATTCTGCATTATCCAGACCTTCAATTCTATAAGACTGTGGGCATAAAAGCACTCATCTTCCCTTAAACAGCCATAGCGAACCTCGTGTCGACACAAATCGAGCTGACACTGACTATGAAAAGAACGTATCTTAGAGTACTTTACTGTTGTCTCTCGCAAAATGTGGACAAGGCACCTAAGAGGAAAGCAGTGACATTTTAATATTGTTCTGCCATCGTTTTAAAAAATATGTACATATACAGTGTCCAATTCTAAACTGAGACTCCATTCCAAATCTTTATTAGAAACAACGTGTCACTGCACACGATTGTCGGATGCATAATTATATTTTAACCAAAAAATACCTACATTTCATGCACAGCTATGACTCAATAATGATTTTTTATTTAAAAAAATCAATTAAATAATTCATTATTTGATTCCCAGCTAAATCTAATAAAAGACTTTTTTTTTTTAAGAGAAGGAGGCAGTGAGGGAGAGAGAGAGAGAATGAGAGCATCAATTTTATTTAGTTTTTCATGTGGCTTTCGTTGTTCCGAGTCTTCGTTGTGTATGTGGTGCTGGGGTTTGAACTCATGTACTTGCGTATGCCAGGCAAGCACTGCAACTGCTGATCCACCACTAAAGCCCAGGACTAGGGTTTTAACCTGGGGGCACTCTACCACTGAGTCACATTCCCAGCCCTGTTTTACTTTTTGAGACAGGGTCTTGCTAAGTTGCTGAGTCTAATCTTGAACTTGCGATCCTCCTGCCTCAGCCTCCTAAGTCACTGGGATTACAAGCGTGCACCACTTTAAAATTGTCATCATGCTTGAAAACAATGACAAAACAACAAGAGTGGTGGGGACGCCTGGGCACACCCTACACTTGCTTTTATTCAGATCTATGAAAAGGATCTATTTTGTCACTACAAAAATTAAAAATGAGCAACCTACTTATTGTCTTCAAATTCATGCTTTGTAACAGGATGAGAACAAGCAGTGGAATTATCTTTATTTCTTTTACTTATCATTCTAGGTTTATGATCAAAACATTTCTGGAACAGAGAGAAAAGAAGGATTAGAATACAAAAATCTGAATTTTGTGCCCAGAATATTGCTTCAGTTTACAAACTTTTGCATTTTATACTTGTACTAATTATTTGATGTGAAGCCCCCACATTCTTTCACACAGTAGTAGCTCCCACCTTCTGAGTGAACACTTTATGATGTGGCAGGATCTGCCGAGTACCCTGCAAGTCAGAAACCATCGCACACGCGTGTGTTGGGGCTGGGGACGGAACCAAGGCCCTCGTGCATATCAGGCAAGTGCTCTGCTACAGAGGTATACCCCCAATACTATCACCAATTTTAGAGCAGAAGAGAAGTCTTGGAGAAAGCACCTCACAAAGGAATATAAATTCTCCAAGATGCTCTTGGAGAAGTTTGAACACAGTAAGGTTGATCTTCCCGTTGCCACCAAAGAAAGCCTCGCGGCTGAACGCCCCCTTCCTTTCCAGGGTCCAGACATCTATCTCTTCTTGACAATACGCGAACGTGCAGTGGCCTGAATATCTACATTCCTCCTCTGCAGCGACATCTAGAAAGACAAGGTGTGGGAAGACACTGAAGCATGGCAATTGCTTTCTCAAAGCCAATGAACACTGATCACGCTTAGCACGTCATCTGAAATCTTATGACGCTTCCGAGAGCTTCAAGCAATCATTCCCTACTACCCCTTGGAATGGAGGTAAATCTTCACACCTAGATGAACCGCGGAGAGGGGAAGATGCCTCAATACTCTCAGGTACTCCAACAAAAGTTTAAAAAAAAAAAACATTTTAGAGACAAAGTTTATTCAGAGGAAGTGGTATAACAATAATGAAAATGCCAACTTCTCTCCAAAGTATCAAACACAGCAGCATTTTCAAAGCCTTAGCCTAGGATTCCAATTCCTTGGAGATAAAACTTAATCCTTGAGAGTTTTCTGTTTAAAAATGGATGGAAGCCCTATTTCCATAAACAGCTATAAAATACACAAGAAGTTAAAAACCTGTAAGAATAGTAGGAAAAAACTATCATTCCAATCTAAGGATCTTGCTATTAAATCTGAGCATACAGTCAATATTGGAGCACTTATAAATGCAGCAAACAGCTTCTTACTTAGCAATGTACTTGAGTACTTATGTAGTTATGTAAGTAATTATAATATGTACCTTTACATATATAATATGGTCCTTCATAATTTGTTTTTGTTGGTCTTGGGCGTATTTTTTTCCATGATTTATCTTCAACATTCTTTATCCTACCAATTAAAATATCTTTCTTACATTTA